>PVJD01004265.1:0-141162 GCA_004026545.1 Mormoops blainvillei
CTTGCTTATGGCAGAAGTGGATAAACTGATTGTTGGCAACCGATGTGAATTACATAAGATTTCTTCCACAGACATTTTAAGGCTTTCTGGCTTCCTTTTTCTGTGCTGAATTTTACGACTTTTTTTTTCTTTTCTTTTCTTTTTTTTTTGATGAAGTGACCCAAAGGGCAGATTCACCCACCCTTTTCTATGGGGATGAACATTCCTCCGAATTAGCTCTTGTTCCTCTTGAGGGCTCTCCAGGTAGTGGAAAGAGAGACCCTGCCAGCCCTGTCCCCAGCTCTGTCTGTGACCTCCCCCCAGTGCTCAGCTGCTGGGAGCCTCTGCGTTCTCATTAATGTTGGAAAAAAACTTTGGTCTCTAGCCGAAAGATACCAGGAAAGGCAGGGCGTAATTATTTTGCTTTTCTCGTCTTCCGTGTGCAGAAAGGCCGTCCACGACAGCCCAGGCATTCTCTATCGAGAATGGGAGGCTGCGGTTCATGGAGGGGCGAGGGGACCGGCAGAGGCAGAGAGACAGGCAGACGCTGGAGAGAGAGAGAAGGGTCTTCTCCTGGTCCCTGGCTGAGGACGGGTCATCTGCTGCTGGTCAGTCCCCTCCTCTGTCTGCGGCCCATCAGATTTCTGTCTAATTCCGGGGACATAAGCTTTTTAGGGTCCGCTCTGATCAGGCCCACTTATTTGCCTTTCTATATTTTAGGATTTTATTTATTTTTTGAGAGAGGGGAAGGGAGGGAGGGAGAAAGAGAGGGAGAGAAACATCAATGTGAGAGAAAAATATCGATCTGTCGCCTCTCACACGCCCCCAACCAGGGACCTGGCCCTCAACTCAGGCATGTTTCCTGACCAGGGATCGAACCAGCAACCTTTCAGTTCACAGGATAATGCCCAGCTTACTGAGCCATACCAGTCAGGGCTTATTTGACTTTTCTGTATCTTCCGTGAGGCTCCTTGGTGGTCAGCAGAGTCCTGAGATGGACACTGGCCACAGCAGATGATAACAGCTTTGATTTACTCTGCGCCAGCTCACTGACTCCTCACCGCCGATGGTCCCCATTTTACAGATAAGGGAGCTGAGGTTCAGTGAGGATAAGCGATGTGCCTAAGAAAGTGGACGAGCTGAAATTTGAACTCGGTACTATCTGGATTCAGCTTAAACAGTTGCTTCTACTTTAAAAATATACCCGGAACCTGCCCACTTTCCCCCTCTGCCACTGCCTGTCGCCTGATCCAGCAGTGGTCATGTTTCCCCTGGACACTGCAGTTGCTTCTTCCCTGATCTCCCTAGTTATATCCCCCCAGCATCCCTCCACCCTACAGACTGTTCTCAACCCAGCAGCCCCAGCCGGCGATGCGGAGCTCCTTCTCTGTTCAAAACTCTCCTCATCATGTAAAAGCCAAAATCCTCACACTGGCTTACAAGCTCCATGTTCCCTTTGTGTGCTCCTTGCCTGCCATTTGTCCCCTTGTTCACTGCACTTCAGTCATATGGGCCTCCTTGTTCTTCCTTAATGGCACCGGGCAGGCTCCTACCTCAGGGCCTTTGCACTGGCTGCTCCTGCTGCCTAGAATACCCTTCCTCAAATATCCACGTAGGCTTGTTCCAAGTCTTTGCTCAGAAGTCACCTCATTGACCCTTCTCTGACAACCCTTCGTGAAATTTGAATTTACCCCCCGATTCTGTCCTCTTTCTTTTTCTCCCTAGACTTCCCATATTTGACATACTCTACTACTTATTTTGTTTGTGGTTCACTCCCCGCCCCCACCAGATGTCAGCTCCATGAAAGCAAGGTGCTTGGTCTGTCATGCTCTCTGCTGCATTGTTGTTGGGTGGAATATGGATGTGATGGCTGGATTTAGGCAGTCATGGTGGATAATGAGAGGTGGCAATGAGAATGGTGTCTACAGACAGTTGAGCAACAGGATAGAAGGAGCCTGGCTCCCTGAGCCTCTTTTTTGTTTTTTTTTTTTTTGGGTAAAAGAAAAAAGCTTCCACTTTGTTGAAAGTTCCTGTGATGTTGGGTCTTGCTATTCATAGTCAAAGCTCCTTCTAATACAAAAGGAGAACAGGTGAACTCTGGATTAGAAACGAGAAGACCTGGGTTCTAGTCCCATTTCCTTAACTCATTTTTCATGTAAATTTGGGGATGAAAAAAGAACAGTGCCTGGTACATAGTAGGTGCTCAGTAACTACTCGTTGAATGAATGACCCTAAGGCTATTGTCTGTCCACCACACACAGCGCCCTCCTGGACTGCTGGCTTGTCTAGAAGAATCCCCCAGCCTTGCCAATGCCTGCTGTGGGCAGACATCTCCATTTTCCCCAATGCGTGGGTCTCTCATCCTGGGTTTCACACGCACATCTTGCCGTGCCTGGGTGCTCGGGGGGTTGACATGTCTGAGGGACAGTGGGCCTCTGTCCCACTCTGGCTGGAAGCTCGGTGCCCTAGAGCAGACTGCCTTCTGCCATTTCTTAAGAAAATGGGAAATGGGTCCTGGTTTTGGGTTATAATAAGACAAGTGACTCATGTAAAACAAAAGTAGCATCTGCTCTGCACACCAGGTTTAATATTTAGGGATAATTTAAACCCAAGGAAAAGGCGGAGTTATTAATAAACAGTTGAGGGGAAGTGTGAAGAGAGCATATGAGAATCTTCCATTGAAAGGCGACTGGAGTTAGCACCCAAAATAAGACCCTGCTTAGCGGTTCATTCTGCTCATCTGAAAATTAAGAGATGTATTGTTTTAAAAATAATGAAGTCTAATTTGCATGTTTGGGAGATGGCGCTCCACTGGCTTAAGAAGCTTTATTTATTTGCGATGCTCTGAAAACATATTAATCTCTATTGCTAAACTAAATGTTTGCTGCTTTATGCGCTTGCAAAGGCTCACTGAGGCAAAGCTGGTATCACTTGGAGAGTGATGTCTGGGGTCCTCAGGAATTATATTTGGGGTCCTCTGTGGACCCTAGAATTCCTATCGGTTAGAACAGGGACCTTAACAACCACTGAGTCCAGTTTTCTTCAATCTACGTGTAAGAAAACAGAGGCCCAGGGAGGTGAAGCGATTTGTCTAAGGACACACAGCAAGGCTGTGGCGGAACTGGGATTAGAACTCAGGCCTCTTCCAGCTGCAGCCGTTGTATTTTCCACCGAATCTGTGTGTCCCACATTTCAGTCACACTTTTTTTTTAAAAAAGATTTTATTTATTTTATATTTTTAGACAAGAAAGGAGAAAGAAAGGGAGAGGCACATCACCGTGTGGTTGCCTCTCGCGTGCCCCCTACTGGGGACTTGGCCCGCAACCCAGGCGGGTGCCCTGACTGGGAATGGAACCGCTTAGTCACACTTTTAACATATCCACATACCGCCTGTACTACTGTTTACTTCATGTTTTTTCCCTGAAATCAACTCGCTTTTAAAGATACAAAGATGTTCCTTTCAAAGGAAAACACATCACAAGTGTAAATGAAAATTCTTCTTACCAAAATAGAAAGCAACCAAAAATTAATACAAGGCAGACGAAGCAGCATGATGAAGCTCGAGGAAGGCGACTGCGGAGGATTAAGACAGTAACTCACGTAAAACGGCAGTTAGCGTTTGCACTGCGCACGGGGTTGAAGGCTTAGCTATATATAGTTAAGGATACTTAGGAGCCGGGGCTGAGACCTGCTCTCTCTTTGCTCAAAGGAGACGCCAGCAAATGTGAGAGAGGTGCCCAGGACCAGGGGCACCAAACTAAGGCTTCCTCCTCGTCGCCCTCAGGAATGGAAAAGGGATGGATTTCTCTTAATGTTAATAGGCATCATTTAAAACCATCTCAAGAACCACCGTGGTTATCGCTTTAGATGAATCTGAACAGCGAGCAGTTCCCTCTCGTTTCTTCTTTCCGTCCGTCCTTTGAAGTTAGGTGAGGCCCTGTAGCAGATGACGCATAGGGGAAGTGAAGTGTCAGCAGCTTTCAGGAACCTTCTTTAAAAGATGGCTGTTTGGGACCTTTGCTTTTATTTCTTCATCTCTTCTGCTTTCCTGTTGGTTGGAATCTGGATGTGATGGCTGGATTTAAGCAGGTAACATGGATAATGAGGCGGCCATGAGAATGGTGTCTACAGATGGCAGGGCAACAAGATAGAAGGAGCCTGGCTCCCTGAGTCTCTTGCTGCCTTTTTTTTTTTTTTGTAAAAGAAATAAGATTTCATCTTGTTAAAGTTCCTGTGATGTTGGGTCTTTGCTGTTCATAGCCAGAGCTCTGTGTGCTTCTATTCCAAGGCAGAGGTAGGGGGCAGTGTATCCAGGGAGGGAGTAAGGCGGGCGGCTGATTTCTGCTTGGATTTATCTCACCCGGTCTGGTAGGTGATCGAGGCACAGGTGGGACCAGGAAGTGTGAGAGCATTCTGCGATGGAGGGAGAGCAGCCCTTGACAACTGCTAAACAGCATCACGCAGGGAGCGTGTCTGTCCTTAAACCACCTTACCTCCTTCCGCGGAACCCACTAAGCACATTTCCGTGAAAACGCAAGCAGCCCGTTCCTCTCTTTCCCTCATGACACCCTCGGCAGCCGCATAGTTGTTAAGTATTTTAAATAAAGCATTTAAAACCTCTCAGAATTTAGCAACAATCACCATGGATACTCATCCCTGAAATCCTTTGTTACCATGGCAACATTCCACCCTCCACCCCCCCACCCCCCACCCCCATCTTGCCTGTTTACCCTGAGACTGACACATTGGTTATGGTGAATGATAGGAAAAAATTTGAGAGGAACTTCCAAGGGCATGGAGGCATGAAATATCTCGCCAGAAAATAGGTATTTTTCCATTATTGTAATAAGTATGTTTCACGCTCCTATTTTTATCAAGGATAGATGACTATTATTACAGGGGGGAAGAGGGAGATCAGTGATGAATTAAAGCTTAAACAATCCCTTTTGTCATGTCCTGCAGGTGATTTTTAAGAGGCGTGCTGGCTGCATTGAAAATGTGGTCAGTGGCAATCCAGGAGTGTCGAACCGTGGGGCCCATGTGACACACGACTTGCAGGTCTCAACAACACCCCACAAAACCCCTTAGAAGACACAAACACTGTACCAAGGTGTCCTCAGTAGCCTCTAGGGGATGGCAAGAAACAGGAAAGAAGCAAGCACCCGATGTCAGGTGCGCGGTTACGCAAAGTGACCAGACTGACACGGAGTAACCTTTGGTAGCACTTACAAATGACCAGCAGGAAATGGCTGTACATTTACTGGTCCAGAGGAACAATCTATCTTGCAAGCCTAGCAAGACAGACCTGATCCCAGCGATTGCCGGCACGTGCCTGAAATGTCTGTATGCACCTTAACCATGACTGGAGAACGTCGACGGATTCCGACTCCTTCTGGGTCAATGGCCTTTTCAAGGATCTGAGGGTGCCTTGGACCATCTTCCCAGAAACATCTCCAGACAGGCAGCATTTTGCACATACTTCCAGGAGATTCTTTGGTCCCTTGATGTCCAATCAAGGGTCATCCCCTCACCCCCACAAAGGTCCCTCAACTTCAGGTTTAAAGCATAGTGTTCATTTAGTTCAATCTCAGTCATTAAGTTATTTAATTCCGTGCAAAAGCCAAACCCCAAACCAAAACATGTTCACAGACTTCGGATACAGGACTCGTTTGCGGTCACTTCATCCTGCATGAATGTTAGCCCTATGAGGGCAACAGTTTTTGGTGGTTTTGTTTGCTGTCTGTATCTGTGGTACCTAGAACCGTGTCTGTTCCAGCAGTTAACAACTCAATGTTTCCTGAATGAAGGAATTATTGAACTGCATGTCCAAATGCAAGGTGTTACTATTAGAGTTATGGCTTTGCATGGGACGCATCCATGGTATTGCATGTTTAAACTGTTTGTTCACGTTGCTGTACAGTGCACAATTCTTCATTGTGTAGATATCCCACAATTCATTCATCCGCTCTTCTATTGGCGGGCATTTAGGTTTGTTTCCAGTTTATTTGTTTTGCTTTGATTTTTTGTGATTATGACTAGTACCACCTGGAATATTCTCACACATGTCTTTCAGCAAACAGATGGACTCATTTCTCTTTGGAATGTGCCTAGGGATGGAATTGCTGGACTAGAGAGTAGATGCCTGTTTTGTCCTAATAGATACAGCCAGTTTTCCAACGTGGCTGTACCAATTTGCACTCCTGTTCAGATCATTCTGCACGTCTTTCCATCTCCATGTGCATTCCACCATTCCATGGCCCCATATTTCCTGTAAAGCCACTTATGGATGTAATCACCCCGTTTCTGACCTCCCAGTGCAGCTCCTTTCTTGGTTGTGATCCATTTCATCTCTGTCCGTATGATTTGGCTTTTTGAGAGCGCACCTCTCTTTCTACCAGTTGCCTCAAAAAACATTGAATGTTAGTGTTTGTTGAATACATGAGTGACTGATTCCAACCTCCTGGAACACATCCCAAACGTTTGGTCTCCCGTTTTTATTTTTGGGCCATGTGTTAAGAGGAAAACGAGCCACTGAAAACATGAATTAAAAGCACATCGCCAGCTGAAAGTGACCACATTGCTTTAATGTTCAGCCTGTGCTATAATTGCTTTGAGCCAGGGAAAAGGTTTGTCCCTAGTGTAGCAGGACCAAGGGTAATTTCTGGAATTTGCTTCCAGAATTGGGTTGGGATGCCACACAAAGTTCCAGGAACCTGCTAAGGTGGGCTGTGAGGTTGGTTTCTATTGTGCGTGAGTTCCCAGAGATTAAATGTTTCAAACTCATCGTTTGTCATGGGTTCCAGGAAGCATTGAGCTTGTCTTTCTTTTTTTTTTTTTTAATGCTTACCTGAGGATATGCTTATTGATTTGAGAGGGGGGTTGGGAAGGGGACAAAGAGAGAAACCATTGATGTGAAACAGAGACATCGATCAGTTGCCTCCTATAGGCATCCTGACTGGGGATGGAAACTTCTGGTGCACAGGATGATGCTCCAACCAACTGAGCCAACCAACTGGGCATGATCTTGTCTTCGAAGACCATGAAAGTGGAAAGAAAAACACAGAAATGTACTGAGTGCCTAGCGTGTGGGAAAGCCCTGGCTGAGGTGCAGTGTCCTACAAGAGCTCATTGAATTGAATCAAATTCCTCAGTCCGCTTTCTCCAAGTCCCTCTCAGGGAATAGCATCTTCATTCACCTGGTCCATAAAGCCAGAGTTGTAGGGACCCATCCTTGACAGCTCTCGCTCTCCCTCATTTTCTGCATCCAATGACTTGCCAAGCCCTGCAGTTCCTACGTCCAAAGATATCTCCAACCTTCCCACTTCTCCCCGCCGCCACCACCGCCAGCATCCTAGTCCAAACCTCAGCCACCTCCTGCCTGGACCACGGCCAACAGGCTCCAAGCTGGGCTTGTGCTTCATTCCTGTTGTCTACAGTCTATTCTCCACCCAGAGACCAGAGTGAGCTTTGACACTGCTCTGCTGAAAGCCCTTCAGTGACTCCCTGTAGCAGATGTCTGGGTGCCTGGTTCGCATCTCGTTGGCACACGCCGTTTCTGGGTATCCTGGCGGCCTCCATCAATTACACCTAAGAATCGTAGCCTGAGGGCTGTATCTGGCTATTTACGGGGCAGGCCAGAAGTGCTAGGAGTTAGCATCCCTCCCCCTGGAGCATGTCTCAACCAGTGACTGGTGATGGCTGGGGGGGATTGCCATCCCCACGTCCCCCCCCAGATCTCTCGCTCCTTGGCGAGGCATTGCATTGACTGGGGATTTGGACCCTGTTGTCCAAAGATAATCTGCTTAATGATACACGCTTTCCCTCTTTGCCTTCCCCACTCTTCTACCAGTGCTTCCGGAGCTCACCTCCCCTCGCCCCCTGCCAAATTATTAGCTCTGACATTTGTTTCAGCGCGTAAGGTTATCAGGACGATGTGACCACTGGTTGATCTTCGAGTTGGACCTGGACAATCAGAGGCTCCTTGCCCTGTCCCCTGCCCTTAGAATGTCCGTTCTGCCCACCATTCTACATTCAGAGCCCATTTACAGGACACAGTCTTGAAAGAGCAATGTGTTACTGAGACCGTCTGGATAGCATACGTGACTGAACCCCCCTTTGTCCCCTCCACTGGCCCAGAGGATATTAGAACACACATAGAAGGAAGCCCTTACTAAATTCACGCAGCAAGGCTAAAATGACAGCCGACAAAGCCTGTCCTAGCTGAACCCCGAAATGTCTCTAATGAGGAAGGCTCTCTTTCAAAATAGCCTCGAACATTGTTACTGCCTCGCAAGGAGGCACCTGTGCCGCGATCCAAACAGCGGAACGGAGGGTTGTGTGTTCCCACCTGATGAGCCTGCTAAGGTATCTTTATTCAATCACGTGAAGATACAAGTGAGCCCCCCGAGGGTTATGACCCTCTCGGCCCAGGGGACTTAATAAATCAGTGGTGCAGGTCATGGGGCTCTCGGTGAAAAGACAGTTGTGACTCATTTTGGGAATCGTTAATCTGTGTTTTTGCTTGCCTGCGCCTATGCACTGTTGCTGTGTTGCTGTGGCATCTGCCTCCAAGGCAGCCAGACAGCGCCACCTCCGTGCTAATAAAACCTCTGGCCGACCTGCTCAGGGCGCACGGAGGAAGAGGCGGCCGCTAAGATCGTAAGCGCGGGTCACGCGGGGTGGAGCGTTGGAGGGGGTCACGGAGAGGACATGACCGCAGGTTTACCTTTGAACTGGCCCATTGCAGTCGGAGGCGCCTCACGCTCCGCCGTTCTGGGAATGGCCCGTGCTGCCCACCGTCCCACAGCTGGAGCCAATTGCACGGACGCCGCGTGGTTGAGAGAGTCACGTGGCTTGGAGACCGTCTGGACCGTGTGCGGGCCTGAACCCGGTTAACCCCTCTGCAGAGACTTTCAAGATTCTGGTGGCTGGTGCACAGACCTATATGTCTGGCAGTGCCCAAGGCAAGCCTCGGATGTAGTAAGTTCCCTTGCTTATTAAAACTGCCACTCACCTGTCTGGAGCGGCCCGCTCTCCTTGCCCTGCTGGTACGGGCGGGTTTACCAACCCCCCGTCTGCTTCAGGGGGGCCCAAACCAGGACCCCCCTCTCCCCGCTGCATTTAGGATAATGTCCCAGCGCCTCCTCTGGTCCACCAAGCAGGTATCATTGGGGCCCTGGGTGCTGGCTCCTTCTATGTTCCAGCTCCTCAGACAGGCTGAGATTCTACGGCCTCGGGGCCTTCTGTCCTGGTTTCATTGATGGGCCATTTCCTCAGAACCTTCTCTCACACCTCAGTCTACACTCTGCACCCCATGTCACCTCCTCTGCCAGTTCCCTGCTCCTTTCCTTCCTAGCGTGTACTGGCCTTTGTAGTGATATCTTTGCTCCTTTGTTCAGTGCCTATGTTCCTTTCCAACTTCTGAGCCTCTCTGAGGATAACTGTATCTGTCTCATTCACTGTTGTACGTCCGGAGCCAGGTTCACGGCGATGCACAGTAACCGTTTATGAAATGAATGAATAAAGTGTTATTCTCATCCTCATTTCACAGATGAGGAAGCTGAAGTTCAGAGGGGCTGAATCATTTGCTCAAGGTCACACATTCGGAAAGTAAAAAGGTGTGGACTCAAACCCAGCACTGCCCCTTCAGTAAAAATATAGGAGTGGGATTGCTGAGTCGTCTGATAAGTGCGGTTTTTAACTTTGTAAGAGGCCGCAAGCTGTTTTCCAAAGTTACGGTCCCATTTTGCATTCTCACCAGCAATGTATGAGGGTTCCAGTTACTTTATATCCTTGCCAACACTTGATGTTGGCAAGCCTTTAATTTTAACCACTCTAGTGGGAGTGATGTGATATCTCGTTGTGGTTTTAACGGGCATTTCCCTAATGATTCATGAGTCGAATATCTTTTCTTGGGCTAATTGGCCATTTACACATCTTTGTTAGTGAAGTGTCTTTAAAAAACCAACCCAAGCCAATTTGCTGTGTAGGTAAATGGCACAGTCATGGAACAGGATGAAAACAAAATCAGGCCAACGCGGTGGGTGGAAGGAGCTAGGGCAATGGTGAAATCTAAAAAATGAAAAGTTGAGGGAGGGAAATGTAAGTAGTATTACGGTAGGAAGATCCGTCCGCCGCCTTATCTCCAGCATTGACCCTGCCTGCCAGGTAGTGATGTTTGTTGAACGAATAACAGCTGCCTTACGGCATTTTTATTATTTGTCCAAGGACTGCCCTCCCTGCCTGCCTTCAGCCTTTCTTTCCTGCAACATTAGAGAGTACATCCCACATCCATGGAACCTGTTGGAGGCATGAGTAGGGTGGCCAGATAGTCAGAGGCAGGTGCTATGGACTGAATGTTTGTGTCCCCGCGCCCTCAATTCATGGGTTGAAACCCTGGTCCCCAGTGCGATGGTATTTGGAGGGGGCCTTTGGAACGTGGTTTGCTTCGATGGGATCATGAAAGTGGAGCCCTCATGATAACATTGGTGTCTTGTGAAAAGAGAAAGAGACGTGAAATATCTGTGTGTGCATATGTGTGTTGTGTGTGCACACCAAGGAGAGCCCAGGTGAGGTCAGCCAGGAAGAGGGCTCTCACCAGGAACTCGACCGTGCTGGCACTCTGATCTCAGCTTCCCAGCCTCCAGGACAGTGAGAAAGAAACGTCAGCGTTCAAGCTGCCTGGGTGATGGTACTCTGTTAGAGCAGCAGGACCGACTAGGACAGCAGGGAAGTGCGGAGAATTCAGATGGCGTGGACTCGTCCTCTGAGCAACTCACAGACCTGCTCATCTCCTAGGACCGAGATCCAGGGTTAGAGGGGCCTGCAACAATGCCCAGTTGTTCACCACTTTATTAGTGGGTTGAGAAAACAGCGATATGTCTCCATTCAGTGGAATATTACTCAGCCATCAAAAGGAATGAAATACTGACACGTGCTGCAACATGAAGGGAACTTGAGAACATGAGGCTGAGTAAGAGAAGCCAGACACGAAAGACCGCATATATTGTGTGATTCCACTTACACGAAACGTTCAGAATGCGCAAATCCAGAGACAGAAAGCAGACCGGTGGTCGCGAGGGGCTGGGAGGAGACGGGGAGAGGAGGAGTGACTGCTCGGTTTATACAGGTTTCCTTTCCAGGTCTTAAAAATGGTTTGGAACTAGACAGTGGTGATGATTGCACAATATAGTGAATGTAGTAAGTGTCACTAAATTGAACACTTTAAAATGGTTAATTTTAAGCTATGTGAATTTTACCTAAAAAAAAACAAAACTCACAAAACCTGTAAACAGAAAAATGATTCCCGATGGGGATGATTCTAGTTAACGCCAGAAACCCTGGTGGCTGGTGCCCAGGTCTATGCCTCACCTGGGGCTGCCTCGGCTGGGCTGCCCACCCAGCCCGGGGCGGGGCATTCCCAGGGTATTTATTCTACGAGAGTGGCGTCTCCTAGAATCAGGAAACGTGGCAGCTTCTCTTTCCGGTCCGAAGTCAGCCTCACTGGTTGGACTGTCAGTGCCTGCTTCAAGCCTGTGCCTTCTCTCTCCCAAAGGCCCGGGAACCGTGGAACTGGCCCCTAAGGATCCCGGCTCCAAGGAGGAAAGCAGGTTAGAGGTTGGAGCACAGGTGCCTGCAGGTGGCTGGTAAGAGTCCCCAGACAGCCCTGAGGATGGGGCTCGTGCACGTTACCTATCTCCCTCCCACAGCTGGCGTGTCGCTTCAAGGGACAGAGAGAGGAGTGCTTGGTAATTGCACTGAACCGGGGACGTTGGCTTCCCGATTACTGGGCATTTGAAGTCATTAGAAGTGGGAGAAGCCTCTGCTCTGCCGAGCCGCCTCCATGCTGCAGCGGGGACAGAGAACACAGGCTTGGTGCTGAGAGAGTCTCCGTGCCTGAGAGGCAGGCTCTGTCCCTTTGGCTGTTAGCCATTTCCTCCTGGGCACAGCTGCGCCAGGACGGGCACTTGACAATAATCACCCTTATCCAAGCGTCATCTATGTGCAGTAATGCTAGAAATAATCAGCTTTCTGGAGGGGGATTTATGAGCAACAGTGCACTCATTTTAAGCGGACAGTTTGATAAGTTTTGACGGATGTGTGCACCTGTGTAACTCCTGCTCCACTAAAGATACAAATCATTTCTCTCGCTTCAGAAACGTTCCACATATCCTTTTGCCATTTATCACCACCCCCTCAGCCCCGGATAATCACTAACTGCCCTGCTTTCTGTCCCTGTAGCTTCCTAGAATTCCCTAAAAATGGAGTCGTATAATAGGTAACATTTTCTCTCTGGCTGTGTTTAAGAAAGCTTACCATAATGTTTTTGATACCCGTCCATGTTGTGTGTATCAGTAGTTCATTGCTTTTTCGTCGCTAAATAGTATTCCATCATGTGAATATACCGCCGTTTGCTTATATCTTTGCACATATTGATGGCCATTTGGGTCACTTCCATTTTGCGGCTCTTAGGAATGAAGCTGCTGTGTGCACGCCTTGCAATGGGCATGTGTTTTCATTCCTCTTGGGTAAAGGACCTGGAGTGGAATGGCCGGGTCATATGATAATTGTACGTTGGGCTTTGTAAGAAATTGCCAAACTCTTTTCCAAATTCTTTGCACTATTTTGCGTGTCTGTCAGCTGCTCCATTTGCTCCGTATCCTCACAAACCTTTGATCTTGTCATTCTTACCAGCTTCAGCCATTCTGGGAGGCGTGCAGTGGTGTCCCCGTAGGTTTAATTTCATTTCCCTAATGATTAACACTCTTGGGCACCTTTTCATGTGCTGATTAGCCATTTATATAGCTTCCTTTGGGAATTGTCTGCTCAAATATTTTGCCTGCATTTTAAGTGGGTGATTTGTTTATTACTGAATTATAAGATGATATATTCCAAAGGCAAGATATGAAGTTACTCAAGATTTTCAGTGTGGTGGGAGGGGTTCCAGGCCTCCATTTCCCTCTGGGGTCTGGATAGGGTAACAGAGGTGCGGGGGGGGGGCCCTTTGGTGAGGTGACCATGGTAGAGAAAGAGACAGAGATGACTTCGGCATAAAACCGCAATCGTTAGTACTCGTGGGAACCACTTGGAGAACCACGGGTTCCCTGGGAGCCCTGCCCCGGAGTGTCCGAGTTAGCAGGTCTGGGCTGGGGTCTGGGAGTCTGCAGCGCTAACAAGCTCCCAGGTGATGCTGCCGTCAGCTGCTCAGCTGTGGCCCACACTCGGCGGAACACCTTAAAGATGCTTAAGGCCGAAGTGAGACCCCGGTGAGGACCTTTTACTCCTTCCCTCTTCTTTAATCTGTGGTCTGGGAAGCCTTTCCCTCTTCTTCTGCCCACCTTCCCATCTCACCCTGCAGAGTAAATGGGATGATTGACAACCCACAATGTCCGCCCGGAGAATATCAAAGGGGTCCAGGGGCCCAAGGAACTAAAAGAGGGAAAAACATCAAGGGGGCAAGCTTTTCCCACCGACCCCCAAGGGGCAGGCACACTGGTTACCCTGAGTGTTGAGAACTGGAGTCATAAATTGGCCGCATTTGGCTGGGATGTGTGTCCCTTTAATTTTGGGGGGAGGGGCACGTTGTCTCCACTATGTTTAAAATTCTTTGGAATTAGTTGCCCACATCTGTATAAATTGACAATAATGTAGGATCATTTTTTATGGCTAATGGTTGCAACCAAACCGTTCTAAAACTTGCATGTCAAAGGTACAAATTATGCTCATTAAAAAAAAAACAACTGTTAGTGACTTTGATGTTTGACTTTAAAATCTATAAATACATCTGGGGACAGCGAGGCCCGGAGAAACACCGAGACTCCATTAGGAGTTGGAGTGTGCGTACGTAAGTGTGTAAGTGCACAAACGTGCACTTCCTCTTATGCGTGTGTTTATTCAGCCGAAAGACCACAGAACTCTACGTGGAAACTTAACAGTAAAGACACCGATCTTGCAAGCAGCTAGTAAGAGGGAATTTACAAACTACGAAGAGTAAAATATAAATAAAGAGGCTAAAAAAGCCAAAAAGAAATGGAAAGGAAAGAACACTTACGGTGCCAGTAACTAGGGATGGATGGAATAAGAAACATTTTTGAGTTTAGTTAAAGCTTTCGAATTTTCCAAAGTGCTTAAAGGAGAAAAATGAGGAGGTGGAGTGCGTGTGGGAGAGGGTACTGCCGATTTAGATGAAGCTAAAAATTTCAGTTCTTCTTAAACAATCCCAACAAATTGGCAAAGTGTGCTATTAATAAAAATGCTCCTTTCAGAAAGACAGTTTGATGTAAACCACGTTTTCCCCGCTCTGCTTTTCCTTACCATGCTAAGGCGTTTGGGGCATGAAGACTTGGGTTCCGATTTCAGTTTTGCTCTTTCTTATCTGTGAAATGCGGATACAGACAGCTGCTTGTGATCTTCGGCCTCCAGGAAAGTGGGTCAGTATGGTCCCAACTTTCTCTTTTTCAAAGAGTTACTGAAAATCCCCACATTTATGTGATTTCTCAGTTTTAGGTGTTGGCAATTAATTCACATTTTTCTGAAACCGACTCAGCCAGAGGACCTATTCTGCAGGCTACGCTGGGCCACAGTCCTCTGGTGACATCACTTGCCGTAAAGAGGAAGAAAAGGACACGATTTCCACGCTGTTCTGTGCCCTTTCGGCTTTGGGGCTGGTGTCACTGGCAGACAGTAATAGCTGACATTGTTGAGTGCCTGCTATGTGCCAGACACTGTTCTAGGCACTTCACAGAAGACAATTCATTTGCTACTTCCAACAAAGACACTATTTCACTTGGATCACAAAGAGGTTAAATACACTGGCTGAAAGTCCACTGATTAAAAACTCTGCCAGTTGGCTCTGACCGGATGGCTCACTTGGTTGGAGCCTCGGCCCCCTAACCAAAAGGTTTCGCGTTCGATTTCTGATAGGCATCCATATGATCCATGTTTCTCTCCTGCGCGCGCTTGCTCTCTCGTGCTCTCTCTCTCTCTCTCTCTCACTCCACTGCCCCCCCTTCTCTCCCCCTCTCTCCCTTCCTCCCTCCCCTCCCTCCTTCTCTCTCTCCCCCTCACCTCTCTAAAATCAGTAAACTCATCTTTGGCTGAGGATTAAAAAAAATTAATCCAGAGCCTTCACATGGGAGCTGGCAGCTTCTTTAAGACTACAGATGGAGGCTGATTCCGCAGGGCTCCCTCCCCCCGCCCCCAACCCCTTGATTTTACTCTGAGGCCCCTCAGAAGAAGGGAAAAGTGTTCTTAGTAGGGGACAGCAGGTGCAGATCCCCCAGGGGCACGTGTACTGGAGGATCAGCAAACGGGGATTGAATGCAGGGGGGAGGGCAGAACGTGGGAATGGGTTCCGCCAGCTGAGGAGCCCAACTGCAGAAACAACTTTCTTCGTGGAGGGGGCGGTGGTCTTACTTGAGCTCTTCTCGAAGGTGAACCTTTAATGATCTCCCCCTGGCCGGCTGCTCCCACATTAGGGGCAGAGCGCGCGCACGTGTGTGCGTCTCTGTGCACGGGGGCGGGGGCTGGCGATCGAGGGTCACGCGCAGGTGGTTTCGCGGCGCTGGTGGCGGCGGTGGCGGAGGCGATACCGCTGGAGGTGGAGGAGGAGAGACGGCGGGCCCACCGTCGCTGCAGGTCGGGTAAGGTGCGCAAGGAGGAGGCCACGGGGGAATGCGATGGGCAGCTGCAGGTCTGCCTCTTCGAGCGGCAGCCTGCACTGGGCAGGGAGTTGGGGGCGGGGTGGGGGGGTTGGTTATCTGGCACCCGGAGGAGGACGCAGGACGCTGTCCCGGGAATGGGGCTGCTGGAGCCGGAGGATGCGCTAGAACTGGGGGTGGGGCGACAACAGACTTGGTGGGCGGCGGCGAGGAGGAGCGGGATCTGACCGGGTTTCGGGGGGCGGGTCCCTACAAAGGTGTGCGAGTGGCGTGCTAGCGAGTGGAAAACAGGTGGTCGTCGAGTGCGAGCGGTCCCTTGGTCCCTCAGTCCCTCGGGGCGCAGCGGCCTGCGTCCGCAGCAGTGTCCCTGTTCCCCAGGCTGTCAGGGGGGTGCTGGGTGTGCGCCTTCTCTGGCGGTCCCAGGGGTTGCCTGGATCCAGCTGCCCCCACTTCCCTTTAGGCCCTGGTCAAGGTGTGTGGGAAGAGGGAAGACTGAAAGTGCTGGAATGTGAAGACAAGAGACA
Source organism: Mormoops blainvillei (assembly GCA_004026545.1). NCBI lineage: Eukaryota > Metazoa > Chordata > Mammalia > Chiroptera > Mormoopidae > Mormoops > Mormoops blainvillei. Next base: position 16,163 of record PVJD01004265.1, read on the forward strand.
GTGGGCATCCACTAGAGTACATCAGAATTTTACCTCCCTCTGCACGCCCCCCCCCAGGGTATTTCATCTTCCAGAGATTGTAGTTTCCATACCTAGTCAGGGCCGCCTTCCTGGCCTCACCCACTGATGATATCCTAAATCAGTGGTTGCAAACTCAGGCACGTAAAGGGACCAAGCAGATAAATAATGGTCCCAGCTGCGTGCAGGAACCGTCTAAAGCACTTTACACATATTCTTTAATCCTCTGCACACTGCCGCCCCCTACCCGCCGTGCTGCCTGTAATCACTCCCATTTCACAGACAGGGAAATTGAGGCACAACAAGGTAAAAGTCAGTTGCCCCAAATCACATGGAGAGAAAGTGCCAAGTCAGGATGGGAACCTAGGTTGGATGGCTCTGGAGTGCACGCCCTTAACGTCTGTGCGGTGCTGAGCGGCTCACTGGGACCCACTCGGGAGACCCAGGCAGGACTGCGGGCCCAGCGTGGCCAGATCGGCAACTTCCTGGGAAAGCCAGCAATTGGGACATTTATGTAAAATCATCTTTAGGTTTGGGCAGTTAATGTCATCTTAAAAATACCTTTTATAATGAAAAGTTTCAAATGTACGCAAAAACAGGGAAATCGGTTTTAATAGAAGTTTAAAATGTTTAATAATACGGTATGAGTCAAAGTATTTTCAAGGGCCGCCTCTGTTCCAAACACCTCTGGCTGTTCACTGCCCTGGTCCCAAGCTCTGGGTATTTCAAGCGTGGCTCCAGTCCACGGTATCAGCGTCACTAGGGAGCTGGTGGGAAACGCTGAATCTCAGGCCTCGCCCCGGTCTTACTGAATTGGCCTCTGGATTTAAATGAGAGCCCCAGCTGGTCCTTATGCCTGCTGAAGTTCTAGAAACACTGTTCTAGGCCTTTTTGCTGGACAAGTTTTATCAGCCTGTTTTCTGACAGGTCTTCCTGTCTCCAGGCTAACATTCTTCTTTTGACTGACGGTGGTCAGAGGTCTTGTCTTAACACCCCGATGCTCAGATCTGGCCCCAGATAGTTCGGTGGCGGGAAGGATTTTCTTTAAGATTGTTTGGTTACGTTGCGTGGTAAAACCGACGGTATGCACACTCGTTTTACTCTCTGCAGGGACCCGAGAGCTGTGTTCTGTCTTGTAAATCTTACAGGACTGTTTTGATGATGAAGTAGTATAAGTAAGAGCATTTGTCTAAATTTTTATTAGGGCTTCAGTGGACTTAGGCAAAACAAATGAACAAACAAAAAAGGGACTTTATAGCTTGAGGGCTTGGCAAAGACTAATGGGGAGGATTTCCCATGGGGCTGGATCCAGGGCCTCAAGCGATGGCAGTGCAATTCCATCTCTCTCAGGAGGCTGTAGGGGCGGTGGGGGCTGGCTCACCTGGACCAGTTGGGAGCATGGTGGCATTTACCAAAACAAAAAAAAAACCAAAAAAAAAAAACAACAGTGGGAATAAATGCTTGTCAGAAGAGATCAGGTGTCTCTTACATAGTCGAAAACCATTTCTTCATCATTTTTGTATTATTGTCTGATTTTCCTTACTAGACTTCAAGTTACTTGAGAGTTGTATTTGTCTTCCTTGTGTTTGCATGCCACACGTCAGATGTAGTGCCTTTCACATAATGATGCCCAGGAAGTCCAGAATCAAATGTCATTGACTCAAGCAGAGTTTCAACCTCGTAGACACCAGTTTCTGGCAACAAATCTCTGCCCCCCGGAGTTACAGCGGAAGTCACTGTTCTCAAGCTAGTCGTCTAAAGAGCATCACAGACTCTGACATTGGATGCCTTTGTTTCTCTCCCTGCCACCCCTCCATGCAGAGTCATCGGTCCCTTTGCACGTGCCAGGCAGCTAGGAAGATGGCCCCAGCATGAGACAATTTCTAGCTGTGCAGCATTTTATTATGCAAAGGTAACAGGGTTTTTCTCAGCGTGACCCCAGCCGTCTGTGGCTGTTACCTCAGAGCCATGGAAGAACACAGAAGCTTTCAATAGTACGTGTCAATCAGAGGGAGCTGCTCATTCCCTATTTCATTAGGGGCCAAGATTCTCTAGTGAAACAAAACTATAATTGCCAGCAGCTAATAATCAACCTTAAAGCAAAAACAAACAAAACAGAAAACCCCTTCAAATCCCCAAACCCTCCAAATTCTAACATCAAATAAACAAAAAACAACTGAACCAAAACAACAAAAATTAGAATGCAGAGAAATCTGGAAAGATCTACAGAAGTCCTTTGGAGGTTGAATGCCTGGAAGTGAATTTGTGTCCTTTTGGTCCAGCCCGAATGGGAGAGAGAGTGAGGAGTTATAAACATAGTCTGAGAGGAACTAAAAAAAGCGTCACCTCTGAGTTCCATTATTAGGGATTTTGCTAGGTTCCATAAGCTCCTAGTGTGTGTGTGTGCGCGCGCGCGTGCGGGGGAAGCAAACGTATCAGCCACTCACATTTTAGTCTGAACTAGGCACTTTCTGACAGCTAGGAGTTGCAAACTCAACTGTCTACAGCATCCAGGCATGAAATGCCAGCAAGTAAGTCAGGATGACCTAGGAAGATGGACGAGTGATGGGGACATGGTGCGTTGGAGAACATCTGTCCCCTCTACAGAGTGCAGCAGCTACTCAGCCCTAGGCAGTCATTACCACAAGAAATTGTAGGCTCAGTGTTACTGTGTTTTTCGGGATCAAAGTTGGATATCTAGGTATTTACATGACATTCTTCCAATTAAAACTTTTTTAATGTTTATCTGTTAGCGCTTAACCTTTCTTCATCACAGCTTCCTTTGATAATCTGACAAAAGCCTGGGAAATTCACACATACCTAACTTTGTACATAGAGGGCTTCCTTTAATTCCACTGTGTATCTCAAGGTCAGAACTGACTGCCCTGGTGTTTATACTTTCCAAGAGAGGATCCGATTGGTTGGATTTGCCATCATGAACTGTGCAGCACTCCTTTTGGGCAGAGTCTCACTCGTGATCTCAGCAGCCTCTCTCCTTTAAGAAATTCTTCACTAGGCTTTTGTAGGTGGTGGGGCTTTTGTAGGTGGTGGGGAGGAGGAAAGGAAAAGCATTCAGGTAGAGGGAACAGCATATGCAAAGCCCCTCTGAGGAAGGGAACGTGGTGGATTTTGGAATGATTTCCCTGGCCCCTTGGAGCTACAGTCTTGAACTAAATGAACCTTCATAGTAGAGACTAGGAAGAGAACTGGTTAAGAGCTGACAGATGGGTTGGAACTTGTCTCCCTGATCCATTAGCTTGTGCTCTTGGACAAAACACTTAACTTCTCTGAGCCTCAGTTTTATTGCCTAAAAAAAAAAAAAATGCCATTGCTAAAATGCAGAGTTTCATTTCATTACGGAATGACGTAATTCTTACAAAGTTTTGCCCAATGCTTGCCACCCAATAAATCGTCAAAAAATGCTTGTTGATATTATTATCACTATCATTTTTTTCTTCACTGTATAAATATCAGCTGAGAGAGTAAATCCCTGCCAAATCCTGAGGTTGGCTGCGATGTCTGGGGGACAAACAAAGCTTTGCTCCGCGCGGATGACCACGTCTGGTGTCTTCAGAGCACTGTGGAGAGAGAGCACGTGGGTTTTCAGCTCGGCACTGCCCTGGCCTGCAGCCGTGAGCTCTGATTATGTGAAGTGCTTCAGAGCCGGGTGGAATTTCAGTCTCACTCCCCGTTGGGACTGTGGGCAGGAGGCAGAGAACGGCTGCTTTTGGGACTTGCATGCCCAGAAGGCACCAGTGGGTTCTGCCTGCTGCTCGAGGCTCAAACTCCTGGGGGCCTGGCCTTCCCCCAGAGGGCTGTGCAGCCCATTCTTTTCCTGCCTTGCCTGGGATCCTAAACAACCCATTTTATCTTGATCTTGCTCCTGACCTTGGTGGATACCCTGAACCCAGGTGATAGACAGTTTATGGTTCGTTGGGATGGTGATGGTGACATTATGTGGGCATTCAAGCTGAAAGAGGACCAGCATATCTCCCTCCCTTTCTCCCTCCCTCTCCCTTTGTGTTTCTTTGTCTTCCTACCTGTCTTTGCCTCTGTCTGTCTGCCTCTCCATCTCCATTTTGATCTCTTTGTCCCTCCACATCTCTCTTTGTCCGTGTCTCTGTTCTTCTCTGCTTACCTCTGTGTCTCTCTGGACGTAACATTAAATTATTTCTCTTGACCCTCTCTCTTTCTCCCCTGCTCACTCCCTCATCTTTCCTATCTCCCAGGCCCTCCTTTAACATTCAGTGGCTTCACGAAAATAGACCCCTCCAGACAAGATGTTCTCAACCAGGGACTTAGCTAACGTGATTTTCCTGTTTTGCATAGGAGTTAGCTGGTTTGCGCGTTGATATAGTGTAGACAGGATGGCCTTTTTGTGAGCAAATTTGTGCAGGTCGGTTTGCAAGAAGTGAGATGTGATTAAATTATTAAATTCCTACACTGTCAAAGCGCTAATGGATTAGGAAGGTAAATTACAGAAGCGTGTTCTCCCACAGGAGCTACACTGACATTCAGAATTAACTTTTCTTCATTCTGCATCCACCGCAGTGCACACGGGCTTTGAGGGCAACATTGAAATCCAAGTTCTCAGCGAGTGCTCTAATAGGCAGGAAGAGCAGCTAATTCAATAAGGAGGCAAACATTGTTCTTCGGTTTCTCCCTGCAAGTTTTCTTGCCTTGGGGGATATTAGGGAGGGGGGAACAGTGTGCAGAGTCTTGACAAAATTAAGATTATTAGTCTTTATGGAAAGGAGCAGGTCCACAGATAACTCAAAATGGGCTGGGGGAAAAAAAAACCATAGGTAGGTTAGGGAGTTTCCAGATTTTCCCTCCCTTGCTTTTCCTGGATTCCCAGTGTGCCTGGGTCAGTAACGTGCCGGGCTTGGACCTGAGCTGACCATCCAGACACCCGAGTTCAGTCCCAGCGTTGCTGCCCGCCAGCGGTGGGGCCTTGGGACAGGTATGCAGCCCCTCTGGCCTCTGGCTTCCTGTTTCGCTGAGTGAGAGGTTTTGGACGAGGTGACTGCTGACGTATTCTCCGGGTCTAACAGTCCTTGACGCCCGCCCCAACAAATGCGCGGTGTTGAAATAATGCCCACTGGGCGATTATTTAGTTGATTTTAGTGCGTCGGCTTTTGTATCCTCATGGATAATATACTGCTGCTTTGCTGGGCTTTGTCGCCATCATATGTAAACGTGTTACTTAATTCACCGATGTCTTCTGAGCAGTCACCACCCGCCAGGCACCGCGGTAGGCGCACACAAGACCCAGCTTGTCGCCCAGCTCGAGAGGGCTCCTGTCACATGGGACCGTGTGTGGTTCCGGAGTTGTACGGCGGGACCGTGCTTTTGTCACTGTCCCGGAGTCCACAGCCTAGCCCAGTGATTGAGGGCTTGGGCTCCGGATCTGCACAGCCTGGCCTCGAGTCCCATTTCTGCCACTTCCTGGCCACGCATTTCTGTCAGGTCACTTCCCTGTGCATCAGGTTTCCTTGCCCACAGAATAGGGATGATGCTGGCTGTTAGCGCGTTGGTGGTTACATGGCGAAGAATTCGTCAGTGCAGAAGCTCCCAGAATAGTCCCTCGCATGTAGTAAGCATTCCATGAAGGACCAGTGAGCAGCCTAGGTATCTTTCTCACTCGGTGACTTTCTTTGGCAGTTTTTCAGGCGGGGAAACGGAGTCAGGAGCAAAACTGAACCTAACCTGACGTGATCAGCTGAAGGCAGAGCCTATGGAATATTGATTAGTGACTTGTCCTTGATCTAGGGAGCATGTGGTTCATGCAGCCAAGGTACTTACCCAAGTGGGCATACATCTATTATAATAGAGCATCTGACTTCATCTTTGGTGTTTGACCTCTGACAGCTTTTAAGCTGCCTCTCCCTCCCCTTCTCCCCGGGCCCCCTCTCTGGGAAGGCTGGTAGGAAACCCTGTGTGCTACCTCTTCTAGCTCTGGTGGAGGGATTCAACCATTCACCCAGCCCCACTGCCTAACCACAATAAAACCCAAAGCTGCCACTTCTCTCTCAGGTCAAGCCATTCCAGACCAGCTCCGGGTGTCTGCCCTCTTCTCCCCAGAAAGTCCCATTGTAGGAGTAATGAATCGTTTACATACCCTCTTGGCTCATGTGTGGCGTCATCAATCTTGACCTCCATGTCAATTTTGGGTGGGGTATTGATCCCACCCTCTGTGGTCAACCACAAAAGACCAGTGTTAACTGAGAGTGGAACTTGGAAAACCCAAGTATAACTGAAGAGAATGACCTAGGGATTCCACTTCTGGAGAGAATACATACACGTGAGTGAGGGGAACAGCTCAATAAACCATGACACATCCTGGCATGGGCTACTTGGCAGCCGTTAAAAAAGATTAAGGAGGGTGGTATGTATGGACAAGGGCAGGTTCTCTGAATAGATCATTGAGTGAGAAAAGCGAGATGAGGAATATGTTAAGTGTGTCTGTAGTCTCTTTAGGGTTAATTTTTGTGTATGGTGTGAGGTAGGGAGTCAAGGCTTTGTTTCTTTTCTTGTCCTTAGGGACATCTAGTTGATCCAGTACCATTTACTCAAATCACCCTCCCGAGCTACAGCAATGCCTTTGTTATAAATCAGGTGACTGTAAGTGTGTCGTTCTGCCTCAGGAATGGATTCATGCTATCAGTCTATTTGTTTATTATGTTGCCAATACCACAATATCTTTATAGTTATAGTTCTTACTAAGAGTTGAAATCTGGTGGTATAAGTTTTCCAACTTTGTTTTCCTCTTCTTTCTCCTCCTTTCTTCTAGATTGCGTGATTTATTGCTAGATTCTTCGCATTTCTGTATAAATTTTAGGAAAAAAATTTTCTAATTTTTTTTTTCTTAAAAACAAACAAACAAAACTAGTAGATTTTGATTGAGATTCCAGGGGATCCATAGATCATTTTTGGGAAAATTAAAATCCTAAGAGATTCATGGACATTGGCCATTTCTCCATTTATGTCGGTATTCTTTAACCTCTGTCTGTAATGTTTGTAGTTTTCAGTGTAGAACCCTTGCTTACCTTTCCTCAGATTTGTTCTCGGGTTTAAGACATTTTTTGATTCTATAGTAAACTATATTGTATTTTAAATTTCTTTCTTTATTTTTCTCACTCTTTGCCAGTATAGCGTACACACAGAAGGATACCACTTATGTTAACCTCCCCCTACCCATCCCTTTCCCGCAACCTAATACAGTATCTGTATTAATTCATAGGAAAAACCCATGCAAGCTGACCATAGTGGTAACTTCTGGTGGTGAGGGGAAGGGGACTGGGATTCTTGGGGAAAGTTGGTGCTCAAGAGGAACTTTCTTTTTATCTGTCAGTTTTAGTTCTTATAAAAAGGGAAAGGTTTTAACACATTACTTGTGTAATTAAAAATCTATTCAAAGAAAATTTAAAATCTTTGACACCCCCTCCGCCCCCAAAGCCCGGCTGGAAGTGGGTCTGTGAGGATGAGTTGGGGAAACCCAGGGACTCTCCCAGGGCCTTCACCCATGTCGGGAAGGTCCGTGGATGAGGACCGTTATTAACAGAAAAGTCTGATCTGTTGGGTTGTCTCCTGAAGAGGGACTGTGCTAAACGAGGATCTACAGAAGCGAGTGCAGGAAGGCCGGGCTGATCCGCGCGTGTGTCTAGAACTGCCCAGAAAAGAGAATTCCTTGACTGGCAAGCAAGAGCCGTGCTTGTGCTTTGGACAGATCTCTGGAATGGGGGGCTCAGTACAGCAGCCAGGAAAAGCAAGTGCGCCTTGACATCGAGTTGACATGACATTGTCATGACATTGATGTGACACTGACATCATGAGTTAATAAAACTGTCTTAATAGTCATCACCTGCACCTCTTTTCCCACACAAACAGCTGCAAACCTAGTTTGCCCGCCCTGGCATCTTATGTTCAGGTCACTGAAAGTGAATGAGTTAGGGCTCTGTGAATTCATCAACAAACAAACAAAAATGTTAAAAGCAGGAAAGCAAGTTGTACACAGATACATGTGGAGCGTCATTTGTATAAAGTTTAAAAGTATGCAAAGCCCCTTAGAAGGTTAGTTGCTTTGACATGAATAGGTAGGTAGTAAAGAAACAAAGACACGCGAGAGACGGAGAACAGCAGGTTCAAAGTGGAGCTCCCTCTGGGGAGGCGGTGGGGATGGGTGGGGGTCAGGTCGGGGGGGTGGGCACACAGGAGCTCTCAGATGTATTGGGGGTATTTGGTTTTTAATCTGCTGCTGGGGGAGGTCATTTATTATTCTTCATGCCGTGTAAAATATGTCTCAAGTAAGTGATAGTAACTTTTAAAGATTGCACCTCACCCTTGAGAAGAGGGTTTTGGAGGCTCCCTCCGTATTCCTGAGGTTTCATCCCCAAACCAGGTTCTTTAACCTTCCTGCATCCGCACTTTCTCCCCACGCGCCCACAGTTGTTTCCTGGTGCCGCACCAACAAAACAGACCTTCCTGGCAGCCAGGTTCCCAATCTGCACGTTCAAGGAGCTCTCACTTTCTGCACCCCCCTTTAAAAAATATTTTATTTATTTGTCCTCAGAGAGAGGAGAAGATGGCCCACCACCCTGCCATGTGCCCTGACTGGGAATCGAATCGGTCAGCGATGTAATCTTCTGAGCCAGGCGTCGAGCCACCACTTACCTTTGGTTTTTTGTGTCCTCAGCATTTACTTGACACTGGCTCCTTCTCACCCACAGGCTGTCCCTCTGTCTTCCTGCTGGGTCCTACAGTAGCTGGAGCCTGTGATCTTGGAGGTGTAGGGGGGAAGAATCTTATCCGCCCTCTTAGATTCTGTCAGCGAGGTCTGCTAATGGAACTGACAAAAGACATGAACAGGAGCAAAGGCATACAAATTGCATTCATGGTAATATTTTTATGTGCACAGAGCTTCACAAAAAAGAAGTGAAAATCCAAAGAGGTTGTGCTCTGGGGTTTATATACCATCCTAACAAAGGGTGATAAATAGTGGAGAAGTAACTAAACAAAGGATCAGGGGTTTGGGGCTGCTAGGGGGGCTAAGTCGGGGGAAGGCGACTCGGTGATGCGTGGTAGTTAGTGTTGTTTAGTAAGACTTGTTATGCAGAGTTGGTTAGGGTAAGGGTCATTCTCGTTTTCCTGGTCTGTGAGAGGGGGACGCTTTACAGATGGAAACGTATGTCACCTTTACAAAGGGAACTTACACCCTGTATTTTTAGGCAGAAGGGGGCAGGGCTGTGTTGGCTGTTTTTCAGTTGCCTTCAGCCCAAAATAATCCTTGTGCCAGAGTGGGGGTGGCACGTTTTGATCCCTTTCAGAGTTCATGTTCTGATTTGCATATAATCTTGTGAAAAGAGCATAGGTTTGGGTTCTAACTCTAGCTGTACTAGTTGCAGGTCCTTGGGCAAGACATTCCTTTGAATCTTGGTTTTCTCATCTGTACAATGGGGATAAAAGCAGTACCCGCTTCATAGGGCTGTTATGTGGCTTAGGTAATACATTAAAAGTGCTTGGTTCGGTGGGTAGCAGACAGTGAACCCTTAAAGGCACCTTACATGCCTAAACGCACCCGCCCTTCCTTCTAGGTGCCCCTTCTGGGCCTCCCAAGATCCCAACTGGCTGTGTGAGTTGGAGAGGTTGCTTGGCCCCTTGGCTCCGTTCCTCTGTAAAATGAGTGGGTCTGATTGCATAATTCCTGAGGCTGCTTCCAGCTCTCACAATGCATCACCCTCCGATTGCCTATGCAGCGCACCCATACAGTTTATTTAAACAGTCTCTTCATTATTCGATGCCTTTACCGGCTGTAGTAATTTTTAATAGTCGTTGCATAGAATTAATGGAAGCCAGAGAAATCGTCCGGAATGTTTTTTCGACGCAGGGATTGAGCACTCTGCTTATGTACATAATTACCCCCCCTTTTTTTTTTTGCTTTGCAGTCTAAGAGGGCATATTAAAAAGCTAGCAGTCATTTCTTTCCCCTCCTATTGGCGCAAGAAACCAGCTAATGCAGTTTTATGTTAATTTGAAGACATATTAAATAGCATAGCTAAAAGAAAGAGAAGCACTCAGTTGTAAAAAGTGCTTTTTAATCACGTACTTGAATTTGAGTGTCTGAAGGGTTTGCAGCAAGTTCCGCTGCCCGCCGCCCCCACTCCCCCTACTGAGAAGCGCTTCTGCTGTCCTCACTGTGGAGGTGAGGAACAAAGGGAGCCCTGATGTGCTCCTTGGTGAACTTCGCAACCACCAGTGAACTAGGTTCTTCTTGACTTCGCTCTCCGACCCTCCCCCTGCCCCCAGATGCCTGGCCGTGGGTTTGGCCTGTTCTTTCTCTCTGAAGTGCGTGGTTCTTTGCTTAGCTTGCAGTTAGTTCATTCCTGGCTAACAAAGGGTGCCTCCCCGTCATTCTCCTGCCATACTACCTTCAAGCCTGCCTATCACCCCTGGCAGTGAATGAATACAGGCTCCTTAGCCCGGCATCTGGTCCTGACTTTCCTCAGACTCCCCTCTCCCCACCCATGCTCTGCGACTTGAACATGCACCCCTCTCTCTATATGTTCGTTCATTCTGTTTCCGCCTTCTGCTCTGCCTGTTTCCGCCTTTGCTGTGTAGCTACCTGTTAGCGTCAAACTCAGACTTCCAGCACCCAGAGACAGAGGATTTCTCTGTCACGAAGACTGTCCATTCCTTCTCCCTCCGCCGAACCACTGGAACATTTAATTTCAGGAGTTCAAGAGGTTAAGAGCACAGGCTTTGCAGTCAGACAGACCTAGGACTGAATCTGGGTTCCGTCACAGACTGTGTGATCTTGGCCAAGTCACTCCCCCTCTTTGATCTTTACATTTAATATCTTTAAAATGGCGACGGTGCTGTCAACTTCATCGTGTTGTTTTGAGGGAGTAAATGAAATGATGCATAGGAAGCCACGTACTGCCTGGCTTATGTTGATTTTCTGAAACGGGGGTCCCTAATGTATTTCATGTACATTTGTGTTTCTTTGTAGCACAGCTCATAATCAGTGCCCACGCTACCCCCCGCCCCCCAACACCCTATCCAAAATGCAAGCTCCTCACACACTCATTCCTGTATCACTGGGTTGTAAATTGCATCATTGATTTTATTTCTTCGTCCCTTCTTCCTGCCAAGCCCTGGGACGTGTGACTTTGCAGTGACTTGTTTTGGTCAACATTTACCATCTTCAATCTGAGGGATTTAAACAAAAAAATCAATAGTATTATATCCAAAATTGACAATACTAAGTAAGTGTAAGAGGAAGAGACACAAACGTCAGATGATGTGTTCTGTAAGTTGGTGGCATTTATACTTCCGCACTTACTTTTAAAGCTTGATGCTGCACTAAAACTTTTGAAACATCTTGTATTTCCCTAGCCCTGAACTTTAGTTCAGCCAGCTGTCTTGCTTCGGCGCAAAGAGTGGGGAGGAAATGGTGGTGTCCTTGGTCCAAGGAGGACAACGGACTTTGGAGCATGTTAAGGAGTGGTAAATGATTATTGGCTGAAACTGCTGAGATTTGGGATGATTGTTACATAGCACTAGTTAATGGATACACATAGTACTAGTTAGTGGATACGCATAGCACTAGTTAATGAACAGGCACTGTTAACTAGTGTCCTGCCCCCGCTGGGTTTTTAGTAACTATTTATTGTATTAAATTAGCAAACGCACACGTTGTGCTTGGGGGAGCACTTTTGTTCACAAGGTTAATTATTTGCTCCAATAATTATGGGCTTCTTTCATTTGACACGTTAACTCGTTAGGATATTTGGGGGAACTGGCTTCCAAGACGCTAGGACTTAAGAGGTGGCAGTTGCGAAAAACAAGTATCGATCATTTTTAAGGGTTGGAGATCCTGTATCAAATACATGATATGTTCTGAAAAGAGATGTAGAACAGAAGCGTAGCTCTTTTCTTTTTGTACTGAATCTTTGAAATCTGATGTGTATTTTATACACTCACCGCATATTTCAATTTGGATGCTAAATTTTCATCAGAAATGTTTGCTCTGGATTTAGAGTTCATAAATTTTACACTTGGCAAAGTTCATTCACAGAACTAAGTCCTGACATACTTAGCCAAATGGAATCTTGGTTTTAAAAGGAAAATTAAATAAAATTAAAAGAATTCACTTTAGTGATACTAGCCACATTTCAAGTACCCTGGAGCATGGGCTGGCTAGCCACGGGCTGGTAGCTGCCATCTTGGGCGGAGCCCCATCCTCCCCAACCCCTCAACCGGCTGTTTTCTTGTCCAGGGGCGCCACTGTGCAGTTGATCTGTAAGTCAGAAGTTCAGGTGCTGTCCTTGGCTTCTCCCTCTGTTCATCCCAGCGCCCGCCAGCCATGAGTCCTGTTGAGTTGACCTCACCCACCGCTCCCCGACCCATGCCCTCTCCATCCGCAGTGCACCTCTCTGGGGGCGCCTCCTACTGCCTCTCACCTGAATGGCCACACCAGCTTCTTGCCTTCACCCCGCCCCGGCCAGTCTCTGCTCTGCCTGCAGACAGCTTGATCTTTCGCACATGCAGATCTGATTGTCCACTCGTCCGGCAGCGTGAATCTTTTGCGGGGCCCTCTACGACCCCCGGGATAAGTTGCAAGCATCTTTGTATGCTTTACGAGGCTTTGCCGACTGTTCCACCCTCACATCCTCTGTTCCAGTCATGTCGTCAGGCTGTCCGTTCCATTTTTCCTCTGACCCCTGGGCCTTTGCATGTGATACTCTGTCTCTCTTGAATGTCATTCCTTCTCCCCTTCCACCTCCTGCCTACCCTTCAGTTTACCTCCTCTCAGAAGCTGCACCCCTCAGGGCTGCATTAGGCACCCGTCATTGGTACTCTGCATTCTTGTGGACGTCCCCTCCTCCTTGCCACTGTCTGGCATTGATGACCAAGCTCTGTATGATGATGGACTGGGTCTTTTTTTTTCACTGCTGTGTCCCCAGTCCCCAGAACAATGCTTGGAATAGGTACCGGGAATATATGTCGAATAAATCACAGACCATGCCTCCTAAACCAGCCTGCCATCTTGCAGCCTGTTGACGAGAAGCATCCTAGCAATAGGAAGCAAATCCCACCCCACTTTCTGTAAAATCAAACCCCAGTGCAAGTGGGACACATAGTGGGCCAGTGGTTCTGGAATCGATGGTAGCAGAACAGGTAACACACCTCCCAAAGTGTTTCTTGATCCCCTGGAGTAATTGTTCCTTTCTTGCATCCTTGTTTGAAAACTACCAATGGCTTCCCATTGCATTCGGAATAAAACTCAGGCTCTCCTGACAGCTTACAAAGTGGCAATGATATGACCCCGCCCACCTCTCTCATCTCATCTTCCTCCATTCCCCTTCTTCATCATCCCTTGCCCCTGACTCCCTTCGCTTCAGCCACACAATGCCCATCTTCCTCAGTTTCTACCTCAGGACCTTTGCACTTGCTTCTCCTTCTGGCTGGCTTCTCTCCTCCTCCTGGTCTCTCAGTGCAAATAGCCCCCCCCCCCCCGGATAAGTCCTTTCTGATCTACCAAAAGTAGCCCCTCACCCAGTCTCTCTTCATTCCATTTTTTATTTTTGTCTTTAACACACTTAATTTGTCTGCTATTGTTTCTTGCAAAGACATTCTTCTTCACAGTTTGCCTCTCCCCGCCAGAGTGTAAATTCTTTTGAAGACAAGGACCTTGTCGTCTTAGTCATGGCTGTTTCCCCAGCGCCGAGAGCAGTGACTCAGTCTCAGTAGGTGCTCAGTAAATACGTGTTTAGTACTCCCAGGGGCCAGTTTAGACCGCTCCTGGGCGTTCTTCTTCTTCTTCTTCTTCTTTTTTTTTTTTTACCTCGTAGTTTGCCCATCAGTTTGGCCAATCAGTTGCGATTATGTCTTTTCATTTTTGCGGGATAGAGCTGGTTCCTAAAACCCATGGTTTTATGAGGTGAGACAAATGAACGTAGTGACATAGCTCCGTGAGACACAGCCAGCTGAGCATTCTTCTTCTTCGTATCCCGGGAAAAGTGTGATAATTCTCCCCCAGAAGGCGCTTCCCGCCACTCTTCTGAGGGTGTTCTACGCCTGCCTGACCCTCACTCAGCCGACCCAGAGCACCTTGGAGAGGAATCATTGTCATTGTTTCTTTAATGTTTAGTTCTGGCGAATAGCAATACTCTTATGTAACTGGCATTGTTCTAGCCAGAAAGGGAAAAAAAAAAAAAAAGAAGAAAAATAATTAGAGTCTCCTCAATGGAATTAGCAGCCTGCAGTAGGGTGACTGTCCCTCCTACTCCTTCGTTTAAATGGATGTACATACGGCTAGTGGCTGGGGCATTTGTCCAACGTAGGCGCAGCCACCAGGATCTTACCGTCACCCCTCATTTCCTCCTGCTCTGCAGTGTGGCGTTCTTGGAACTGTAATGAAACCCTGACTAGAAATACTGGGACGAAGAAATAAAGTAGAAAGAAAATAACCTCTTGCCAACCCACGCTCTGCTTTAAATAAGAAACAATGCCTATTGACTAATTCAGCCCCTGGTTGTCAAAATATTTTCTGGGGAGTGGGCTATTCATTTGGAAACACTCCAGGAGCCTTTTAATTACGGCCTTTAGTGCATTTTTCAGGGCTGAAACCACGCTGCCTGCTTCTTTCTTGCTTGATTTTCCGCATCACACAGCTGGCTTTTGAAGAAGGCTGTCAGTGGGGTTGGGGTGCAGGGTGCCATGACCTGGGGTCTCAGAATGCACAGCCCGTTATCGGGCCTGGGAATCGGGGTGGAAATTGGGTCGTCGATTGGCTCTCGGGAAGTTGCTGGCATTTCACATTTGTTCTGTGAAACTTTTCACCTGTGATTGGGGCTCGGCTCTGTTGTTGGTTTTGGGGGGTTGGGGGGGGATTGGGTTCCCTGTGCAGTGTGTGGGCCCTAGGAGGGAGTATTACCTTGTAACCTTTAAGATCTTCAGGGTGAAGTCCCAAGGGAGCATCCAGGGTATCAATAAGGCCATTCAAGAAGGGCTGGCTGGGGACAAATTTGAACCTTTTCAATAACAACAACAATAATAATAATAATAATGATTTTAATCCGATGAGCTCCAACTCTGTGCTGGGTCTGTGGTAAGCCCTTTCTCCCATTTAACCTGCTCAGCAGCCCTGGGAGGCGAGCCTAATGACGCCCACTTTACAGACGGGGAAACGGAGCCTCCCAGAGGGCCAAGTGCATGCCCAAGGTCACAGAGCTGGGAGAAGTCATTGTGGAAACTGAAGCCCCGGGCTGACTCCAAAGCCCGCAGTTTCCCTGGTTCCGCTGAATGGATGCTCTGGGCCCACATGTGAGGGTGCGAACCTGGGACGGTGGCCTCCGTGCCGAGTTTGTTCAGGGCCTGGCTTTATGGGCATCCCCCAGGGTGCTCTCTGGGAGCCCAGGCATTCCCCTCCTTGGGAGTGAGGGGTCAGGGGTGCTCTTGCCCGCCTGGTGGTTCGGAGAAGACTCGGCAGTCAGACTTGGGGGTTTGAATCCTGGCTGTGCTGCTGCCAGCTGTGGTCCGCTGAACAGTGGCCTCTAAATCTGGCCCTGCCCTAGTCCCTGGGACTCGTGAACGTTGCCTTACGTGGCAAAAGAGACTTGGTAGATGGGATCTGGAGATGGGGACATGACCCTGGATTATCCTGCGGTCCTGCTGTAAGAGGGAGGCCAGAGGGTCAGGGTTAAGAGCATTCTCTGTTTTCATCCATTTGGGGCTCTGTAACAAGCTACCACAGACCGGGTGGTTTGTAAACAGCAGAAATTGATTCCTTGCAGCTCTGGAGGCCGGAAGTCTAAGATCAAGGCCCCAGCAGATTCAGCGTCTGGTGAGGGCCTGCTTCCCGGCTGTGTTCTGTGCGTTTTGCTGTTGTTACTGTTTTTCTGGTAGCTCGGAGGAGAGTCTGGCAGACCCTGGCGCCACTGGGGACCTGCCTCATGGAAGGGGCTGGCCTCCTGCTCCCAGCCATCTGGTAAACCCTGGCACCACGTCCCCAAAGCCTCCAGTGTTCACTTTCCAGACCTAGTGCCATCCCTTTCTCTCAGCCTCCTGCCACTCAGCCCAGCTCCCCGCTCTGGCCCCTGGAGGAGTCACCTCCACTGCAGCTGTTTCAGGAGCATTGGGCCAACTGAGGCCAGAGGGAGCAAAGGAGGGAAGGGTGTCCACGCCAGCCAGCCTTGCTCAGGGACCCGCTCAAGCCAGTATGCTGTGTCTTCATAGAGCTCTTGGCTGCAGAGCGTGGCGGACCTGTCTTTCAGTGACTTCTCTTCGTACCTTGCTCCCTTCTTGTGGCGCAACCTCCACTCCCCAGCAGCTGTTCGAATATCTCAGTGCCTCTAAAGAATCGTGAGTTACCTGTAAAATGGGGTTTTTGAAACATGAAGAGAGAACCTGCGATGCCTTAAGCAGTTTGTGTCTGGAAGTGAGTGCGTACTCCGTAAGGTTTGCTCTACATTGTTGTTTGCGATGGGGAAACTGAGGCCTGGATCCTGTCACCAGGACCCTCCCAGGCATCAGCCCTCTTTTTCCCTCCTCTGGGAGTGCCCCTGCCCTGGGCTTCTTCCTCTTTCTTTCCCACAATCAAAACGGACCTGTTGCCTCCAGCCGTCAGGCCCCTGCTAAACAACTGGTTGTTTATGATTTTAATTGTGCAAGGTTGAGTTGCAGACTTTTCAAGAGATTTTTGCATCTTAGGGGAGGAGTCCCAGCGATGGTTATGCCTTAGTTCCAAGACAAACATCTTGGGAGTGTAAATGTGTCCAGGGATCAGGCAGCGAGAGGATTTAACAACAAAAAGATGGCATCACCGAAGTTCAGAGAAGTTAAGCAATGTGCCCACGGCCACACAGCCAGTAAGTGAAGCTAGGCTTTGAACCAGGGCCTGCTTTCCAGACGATCCCATGCGCCATTCTCCTTTCCTTCCTCACTTGGCCCCGACGGTATTTACCCAGAGTCAGGCCTGGGGGAAATCAGCTGTCAGGCACCCCCAGCCCGAGGCCAAGTGCTGGTCCAGGGCCTCACACTCCCACAGCTCAGCGGGGAGAACAGACTGGGTCAAAAACGCCCCACCTTCCCAGGTGGGTTTGAGAGGCATCTGGGCGAGGGCCCAGCTCCCCACCTCACCTCTGGTGGGACCATTTCCTAAAAATCCAAGAAGACATCGTGCTCCTCGAGAACCCTGAGGGCTGAGGCCAAGGTTAAAGGGACCCCTACAGCCTGAGCCCTCTCTTCGTCCTGTCTGAAGTGCATCTCCTCTCCATCCTTGTCCCCTGCTTTCCTGAGGGAGGCGGAGGTGTCAGGAAGAGAAGAGAAAGTGGGCCAAGAATAACCCCAGAGACTCTGGGGTCGGAGGTGGCTCAGCGAGTGAGCATCCCTGCCGGGCCTCTGCATGTAATTAAGACTTGCAAATCCAAGCTCCCAAGGTGCTGGCTGTGATGTAATTAATCTCAGGCACCTCGCTGTGGCCCAGCGTCCCCAAATGGCCACTCTTGTCATTTAGCCAGTCTCCGCAGGATGCACTTGGGTGGAGGCTGGTGGGATTCAGGGCTGCTTGTGGGCATAGCTGAACTCATTCATCCCTCCACTCGTTCCACTCACTCACTCCCATTCGTTCATTTCCCAGATAGTCCCTAAGTTACTGGTGTAGCGCAGTACCCAAGAGACAAAATGACCAACCCCTGCCTTCCAGTGCTCTGAAATGGCAGAAGGAACGAACGCTGAGGTGGCATCCTTAGATCAGTCCTCTTGTCACCATGTCACAGAACCCACGGTCAACAGCAAGAGCCCAAATACAGGGTTTTGATGGTCCTCTTTCCCGGGGTCTACCTGGTTCTCTTACATGCTTTGGATTCCGGGAGTGTTGCAATACAGGTAGTAAGTAACTGCCAGTTGGCACCCGTGATACTCCCTTGATGGATCTAGTTGGTGTTGGCTTCTTGGCTCCAACTTTGCTACTTAAGCCCATGCACATCTTATCCCAGTGGGCAGATCCACACACGTTAATTAGATATCGTCCAAGTTAATTAAATCCTATGTAACAAGCAAGATGAAGACCCTTGTCTCTAATCAACCCCTAAAGTACTGTTTGCCAAGATGTGTCCCACGGAACGCTGATTTTTACAGGGACCTTGATAATGGATAATGCCCAAAGGATTTTGCAGTCAAAGAAGCCTGGAAAACAACGGGTTAAACAGGGTTGTTTACTGCAGGACTTTTCAGGGCCTTTAACACACTCCTGTGAGGCTCCAAGAGGGGGCTGGCAGATCCAGAATTGCCCCACCACATTTTACTCCCGGGATTCTGATTTTTAATACCTGCTTCTGGCAACAGGTCTCTGGAAATGCTTCCTTAATTATCTGTTCAAGTGTCCTGAGGTAGAGAATGCAGAATATGCCACCTCGCCCTATATGGAGATGAGGACACTCAAGCTGTTAGAGGAAGTACACTCCATCATTGGCAGAACATGGAGAGGGAGAGTGTGGCCGAGGTTAGCAGCCTCTTCTGTTTAATGTGGGCACCCAGAGAAGTTCCTCCTGATTGGCGCCACTCTCCCTAAGAGCTGACATGTCATTAGTTTTGGGGGGACCAGATAGTAGGTGATCACAGCTTTTAGGGAACGAGACAGATCTAGTTCAAAACTATCCTCTACCCTTACTTAATATCTGTGTGTCCTTAGGCAGTTGCCTCAACCCCTCTGAGCCTCTGCTGAGAAACTGACACTAAGACAAAGATTCCTGTGCACCTGATTTATCTGGGAGGTGCTAGAAGAGGGCGGGAGTGATGCAGGGGAAGGGAAGGTGGCCAATCAGGGGGCAGCATTGAGCGGGCCTCCAGCGTGGGCTGGGGAGTGGCGAGTCCATAGAAGGCCGGCCCCTGGGTGGGGGGCGAGGCTAATTAACGTCTTGGCTCTTCTCTTGCCTTGCTGGCCTGACAGGAGAGGCTTCTGTGGTTCTGTGAAAAGCTTAACAAAGGTGCAGATGTTGGCAGCTGGAGATGGCTGGAGGACACCGAAGGGCTAAGGCTCGAGCATCAGCTCCAGCCCCATAACCTGATCCACTCACATTTTATTGCCACCTGGGTTAGGGGAGAGTGGGACCTGGAAACAGTGGTAACATGCGACAGTTGTTGGGTCCTGACTAATGTACCAGACACACGATTGAGTCCTCACAAAAGCTTGGCAGCTCTGGGCAATTATCTCCATTTTACAGACAAGGAAGTGGAAGCTCGGAGAGGCTCAGTAACTCGTCAGGGGTCACACAGCTGGGGAATAGTGGATCCAGGGTTCAAAACTGGGCTGGCTGAAGGCTGTGACCTTAACCCTTCACTACAGAGCTGCATGACACATTACACAGATGCTCATCAATTGTCCTCCCCTCCCCTCCCGTCCCCTCCCCTTCCTCCGCCTCTCCTTTCTCCTTCTTTGCTCCCTCCTCTCTCCTCAGAACAGTTATCCTGGTGCGCACTCAATCCCAATACATATTTTTTGAATTGAATAGCCTCCCAGTCTGGAGCAGTAGATGCTTAGTTCACAAAACGTTGATTGAATCAACCGCCGGAGAAATCAGAGTGCGCGCAAGTTCTGCAGAGGAAGGGGATCGTGGCGGCGGAATTCAGTACCCTTTGCAAAATCTCAGTAACTTCCCGAAATCTCTAAGGGGCGTGGAGCGGAAGAGCCTGAAGAATGATGGACAGGACAAGTGGGAGCTCTTTTAGTCCCTGATGCTCCCTCCTCCTCCATGCTTTAGATTTTCGTTTTCCTCTTTGCCAGTTTCCTCCTCTCTCTTCTGATGCATCCTGCCTCCCCCCAGCTCCCCAGTGTAGACGGTGGGGGAAAATCATGGCCGTGTAAGTGCAGTCATTCTTCATGGGATGTTCGTGTGTCTGGGGCGTGGAAAGTCGCCGGCTCACATGGAACAGTCAGACATTGAGAAGCTTGTTACAAAAGAGGGTGGGGAGGGGCGGTTAAATTAGGGCACGTTTTCGTTTTCTGATTGCATATCTACTAATGAGGCATGATGAGTGTCTGGTTGCAGCTATGGGCTAGCATTTGCATCAGAGAAAGAAAGTTTTGGACCGGTCACCATTTCGTTTTTGCGTCTTGTAGTCAGCCTGCATCTTGGCTCTATTAACAGTCAAAGCCATGCAATAAAACCGCTGCTTGCCCACCTGCTTTATCCGGTGAGCGTGTCTCGGGGTTGTGGGCATTGCTTGGAACAGCATGCTGTAAGCGACCTGGCTCAGAGAGGGGAGTTAGAT
This sequence comes from Mormoops blainvillei, assembly GCA_004026545.1. Taxonomy (NCBI): domain Eukaryota; kingdom Metazoa; phylum Chordata; class Mammalia; order Chiroptera; family Mormoopidae; genus Mormoops; species Mormoops blainvillei. The sequence continues at coordinate 36,455 of PVJD01004265.1, forward strand.
GTGGTTGAATACGGAGGTTAGACTTTTAGCCTCAGAGAAATGCTAGAAATTGTGGTGGTCTGTGACTATGTTTTTAGGAGAGAGATAAGCAGACTCCTGTATGGCTTCAGATGTGGTAAGAGTTCAGCTGCCTTCGTTCATTCCATAAGAGAAGTGCAGAATCATGGGCTGGGGAGAGTCCAAGCCTTGATTATATCATTTGACGGCCTGGATCCAACTGTACCTGAAGCTGTACCTGGTCGTTTCATTTACCTGAAACAAAAATTCTCATTAAAAAAAGAAAAATCTTCTAAAGTTACGTTTTGTTCAGAAATAACAAAGAATTTTGATAAGTCAAACTTGAAGTAACCGTGTGTCGCAGAAATAAAGTTTATGAGTTCTAGAGTTTGAAATGCTAGTTTATCAGATCAGACCACAAGGCATTATTAAGTTTAATGCTACCCTTTTTTTAATTGTTGTTTAATTACAGTCATCTGTTTTTTCCCCAATTGCTCTCCCCTGCCTCCTCCCTGCCTCCCCACTCCCATAGTCATTCCCTGCCCTGTGGTCCATGTCCATGCGTCCTTTAGATGTTGTTCCTTGACTTGACCCTTCCCCTTCTTTCCCCCACTGTTCCCCTCCTCCTCCACCTCTAGTTACTGTCAGTTCTTTATTTTTATGTCTTTGGTTCTGTTTGGCTCATTTGTTTTGATTCTTTTGATTCCACAACAAAGGGCCGTATTGTCCGACATCAGCATGTGCGAGTTTCTGCTACATTTGAAGTTAGTATACTTGGTTTCATTAAATGTCGGCTGGTTTCTTTGGTTTTGTCAAATGATGTTCTTATCTCTGCGGCTTTTTCTAGGTTTTCTGGGTATAGTTCACCCAGGCACTTTAGAGCTCTTCTCAGTTTTATTGCCAGGAAGCCTTGTTGTTCTCTGAAAGGTGTGCTTTAATCGCTCAAGCAAAGCTCTTGCACTGGGTTTTAAGATGATTGCAATAAAAAAAAAATCTGCAGGCAGTGCCTGAACTAAATTGGAATCTGGCTTTTGGGGAGGCAGGTGCAGGGTGTTTGAAAGCAGAGGCTCTTTCGAAGCCTCCTCCGCGGATCGCCCCTCCAGCTGGGGCTTGAGCTGCTGTCCTTGGCGGTAAGTCACATCTGCTTTGGATTTCATTGGATGACTCTTAAATATCTTCACGGAGTTGTTTGAAGATGGCAATTGCTTCCAGTAGATCTGATTCATAAGTTCGTCGCTGCAACAGCTGTTCTTTGAATCAGTTCGTAAATATGAATGGGTTTGAATGAAGGGAGATGGAAGCAGGCGGATTGTGGGTAGTCAAGGGAGGCAGTTTCGTAGAAGAGTGGCAAAATACGGGTCTCCCATCCCAGGTTCAAATCCCTGCTCCACCATCCTTTGGGGGTCTCTGGACAATTATCATGTTGTCTCAGAGCTTCAGTTTTCTCTCTATAAAGTGAGATTAATGGCATTACCTGCCTCTGGGGTTGCTGTGAGGATTAGATTTGATAACAAATGTACAGTACTTAGTCCAGTGGCGAAGTTACGGTACTGTGTTCTGTGGGTACAAACTAAATGTCCAATAAAAGGTAGCTGTTTGTATCAATCAGGATGCTTTTATTATGACAAAAAAAAAAAATCCTGATTCAATGAGCTTGAACAGTAAGGGAATTCATTATCTCCAGGATTAATTCAGTACCTTGATAACTTCACCAAGGATCCATGTCACATGGCAGGCGCTTTGATACATTACATATGCTGGTATATTCTGGCAACAACGATCCTGTGGTCAGTTTACATTCACCGGGGAATATGTGTTCTGCTTCAGAAAGATTTCAAAGGAGTTACTTTTATTTAAAAAAAAAAAAAGTTGTGAAGGGAGTGTAGAATAGAGAAATAATCAGAGGCCTCATGACCGGACAGATTCAGGTCCAAGTCCTGGTCCACCAGTTCTTAGCTATGAACTCTCAGATAATGTCCTCAAGCAGCTCGAGCTTCAGTGTTCTCACCTGTAAAACGGGAAGAAAAACTATGTACCTGGCTGAGTGGTTGTATGAAAGGTGAAAGCTTCTAGCACATTGACACCCAGTGGGCGCACCGTGGGGAGCCGCGCGGCTGGGGCAGAGCGAGTGAGATTGCGGGGCAGACCAAGTGGGGCCCTGTCAGCCTCTTCAAGGTCACCGGCTTCCTTTCTGAGCAAAGTAGGGAATTTCTGGAAAAATTTGGCCAGAGGAGTAATGGGATCTGATTTTCTTCTTTCCCTTCCCTCTCTTCCCTTCTCTTTCCCTTCCCTTCTCTTTCCCTTCCCTCTTTTCTAATGAGGACCACGCAGCCTGCTGAGTGGAGAGGAGACGAGGTGGGGGACCAGGGTAGAGGCAGGGGAGACCGTTCGGGAGCCAGCGGCAATGACCCAGGTGAGGGAAGATGCAAGTGCATTCCCCGGTGTCAGCTGAGGAGGGGCAGGGGGGAGATGAGCTTGGATTGAGGGTGTGTGTTGGAGGCCGAGCCCATAGAATTTGCTGATGGATTGTGTGACTTGTCAGGAAAACTGCTCTAAAGAAAACAAATGTTTTGCTGCTTCTGTAGGAATGGCCGCTAAGTGTTTGATATATTGAGGCAGATCGGTTTGTTGATAGATGACGGTTGCCGTCCGGCTGGTGCCCAGGTGGTTAGATGAACTGACCTTCACCTCCGCTGCCTCTTGGTCTGTCTACTTGGGTTTGAAGGAGGAGGAAGAAGAGGCTGCTAACGATAAGAGCTAATACTGCTTGAGAACTTCGTGCCAGTCACCGATCTCGGCGCCTGTGCCTCAGGTAGCAGGTAGATCATCTTTGTTGTAGATTTAGGAAAAAAAAAATTGAAATAATCACAAACTTGCAGAAAAGTTGAGAGTACAGTACCAATTTTTTTTCCCCCGGCTGAATCATTTGACAGTAAGTGGTCCCACTTAGCTCGTTGGCACCTCAGTTTCCTCTAGTGTACAAAGGTTAGGAGTGTGGGGTTTCACGCCAGACAGACCTACGCTTAGATCTTGGATGGCACTGATCGGATGGATGGCCTTGGGTGGGACAGAGACTCTCTCTAAGGGCAACACGTGCAGAGCACCTAGCAGAGAGCCTGGTCCACGGTAAGCGGTTGGTACAGGCGCACCGGGGATTCTAGTGTAGGTTTCAGAAAATAGTGTGTTTCACTCAACAGAGGGAAATAGTCATTAGAGACACAGTTTCGTCTAAGTGCCTGGAAGGGACCATCATGGAAGTGAAGAGCGGTCTTCCCAGCTTACAGATGAGGCAGCTGAGTCCCGGAAGCAGTAAGAGGCTCTTGACAGGGAGCAGATGTGGCATTTGGAGTTTCGTCTCCTCTTCAGTCTTCAGAATGTCCTGTTAACAGTGGGGTGGGCTGCCTTCTATGAGCAATTAAGGGAGAGTTATTCTGGAAACACTTCTTCTGATTTAAAGGAAAACGCTTTATTTTCATAGCTGCTTTGGACAAACCCCCCTCTTCCTCACCCCACTGCCCAAGAAGCAACCCGGAGCATTCTGGGCTAGCGGGCACCTGCCATTGTACTTGAACATCACGAGGTGTTTGTACGTCAAAACTGGGACCATCCTCTTCTCGCTTCACAATGGAGACAGAATTGCTTCCTTCTGTTTGAGACAGAATTGCGTCAGAATCTCAACAGGGAGGAAGGAGGATGAAATACTGAAAGTCAGTCCGTACCTTTATGAAGTTACTCAGCTCTCATTCAGTGGGGCGGCACTGGTCTCTTTGGGTTTTTATTAACTTTTTCTCTTGGTACACCATGTTATTGAGTGCTTACCATGTGTGTGACTCTGTAAAGGTCTTCATTTACTGTAGAGGAGCATTTCCCGGGCGAGTTTCCCATTTAACTTGTTCCGGATTTATCGTTTCCCAATTAAACCCAGCCCCATAGGAGCGCAGCGCTGGACAAAGAAGTTTCAGCCTGAGATTCTCTGTGTATGTATGCATGTGTGCGTCCATCCGTCCACCCATTTACTCATTAATCCCGTGCAGAAAGTGTTCTTATTTCTCTCTCAGAGATAAAGAACCCAAACTCAGAGAGGTGATGTAGCTAGGGTTACACAGCCAATAAGAATTGCTGGGTTTTGCTATGAGCAAGAGGGGAACCCACTCTCCCACTGCGTGTGGCAGGGGTCAGCAAACATTTTCTCAGAGAGCCAGCTAGTAATTAGTAATTTAGGCCTTACAGGCCACACAGGGTCTCTCACAAATACTGACCATAGACAACATGCAAATGAATAGGTGTGACTTTCTTGTCATAAAACTTCGTTTACAAGAACAGGCGGCAGGCCAGATTGGACCCATGGGCTGTAGTTTGCCAGCTCCTGCTGTGTGGTCCCGAGGGTTGTGAATCATGGTGGCCTATTCTTCCTGAACCACCCGCCACAGGGGTGGGCACGTAACCAGGCTGGGCCAATAGGAGACTTTTCTGGGGCTGATGCATTGATGATGAAATAGGGAAGTATGCTTTTCACCAGATCGCCAAACTAGAAGGAGGAGAGTGTGGGGCTGGAGGAGGCCATGGGTGCGTGGAGTGTGGGTGCGGAGTGAAGCCAAGGAGGACATGGTGTTAAGTGACTGGGGGGAGGAGGAGGAGGAGAGAGGGAGAGAGGGAGAGACAGAGACAGAGACTGGTTTTTGGTTCAGCTTTTGGATTCAGCCATGCTTGAGCAGAGGTGAACCTATGCTCGTAGGTGCCCCAAGAACGGGAGCCCGCAAATCCCTATTGATTTGCTTAAGTAGATTTGATTTGGGCTTCCGTCACTTGAAACCAAAATATCACAGGCTAATGCATCCCCCCAGTGTATTGGACCCATAGTCTTATTATACAGGCTCACTTTTCCATGTGAGGAGACGTGGCTTCCAACAGCAGCAGAGCATGCCTTTCTCGCCTCGTGAGCCCAGAGAAGGAGGTTGTCCTCCTCACGAGTTCAGACAGGAAATACCATGGCAGGCCTCCGGTCGGTAAACCTGGGTTATGCGTCCACCCCTACGGTTTATTTCATTCCGAAGGCTGACCGATTGCCTGGGACCAGATCAAAGGCTGATCCCATGGCTGGGAGTGGGACAGGGAGAAGCGTGCATGGGGCATGTTCTGGAAAAGCCAGCCGTCCCCCAAGGGAATAATTCTTGAGCTGAGGGACCAGCATTGTGCACGGACAGCGAGCATAAGGGAAGTGCTGCGAGTTCAAGTCGTTTAACCACAGAAGCATAAAGTGCATAAGGAGAAAATGTGAGGAAATGAGGTTGGAGGTCAGAAAGGGCAGAGGTCAGACCAGGAAGGATGTAGGGAGGACAGAGTAAGCCATGGCAAGAAGTTCAGATTATGTCATGAAGGTGTGGGGATCTCTTTGGGCAATTTAAGCACGAGTTGGCTAATCGTGTTCACTTTCCAGAAAGTGGCCTTTGGTGGTAGGTTAAAGAGTGGGCCAGACTGGACACAGGGAGGCCAGGAAAGGATATTCGTAGCTCCCCAGGTAGGCGGAAGTGGGTGTTGGAAGTGAGAACATACCTCCTGAATGGGGTGGCTGGAAAAATCCCTCCTTTGCGTAGTTCATTAGAGGCCTGGAGGGGTGTTGCAGCGAGCGAGAGCCGCCGGGTCACCTCCCCGAGGGTTCGGGTTGTAGTAAATTGTCCTCGTCTTCATCGCAGGGAAGAAAATCCCATGGCTAAGCTTGGGTCACGTGTCCACCCTTGAAGACTCATTTTGTTCAGAAGGAAACCTACAGCAGCGAAGGGCCTCTTTCAGTCTTGCACTGGTGGCCGCAGGACAGACCACCCAGCAGTCTCCGCAGGAGATGAGTTTTGTGATCTCGACCACGTCCCCGCTGCGGATGTGATTTCAGCACCGTGGCGGCGGACAGCTCCGCGGCCCCGGGAACCTGGCGGCCTCAGCGGGGGCTGTACCTTCCCTGCGCCTCTCCGCCTTCGATCTCTTTTCCGTAGTCCGGAGGCCACTGAGCCCGGACCCGGGCCGGAAGGGCTGGAAGGTTAACACTCCCAGGAATAACCTTCAAGGTTACTCCTTGGGGAGGGGGACAAGAACCAGTGAATAAATACCCCAGAATGTCCATTGAGGGGACGTTGCGAGGCGTTCTACATGGTTCCTTGAACCTCATGTGCCAAAAAGGCCGCATTGTGCCACAGACTCACTGGACTCAAGCCCTCCACGTTTGAATCCTGGTGGTTCTACTTATTAGAAGTGGGCTGCTTAGCCTCCTTGTGCCTCAGCGTCCTCATCTGTCACATGGGGACAATACTTGCCCCCATCTCAGACGTTAAATGTTGTGAAGATCGAATGAGTAACCGTATAGAACTTGAAACAATGCCCGCTTGCCATAAGGCTAGATATTCTATAAGTATTAGTTATTATTATTTGAATTTGAATGTTTGCTTGATTTCAGCTATTAGTAGTCGTTCTTCAGGTTTCTTTTATTCTCCGAGTTTATGATCTATAAACAAAAACTTCATTGCATTAGGAGGTTATGGGTGTCTACCGGAACCCAGTTTTGAATTCATTTGAAGAAGAAAAGGCATCATCTTGTGATGCAGATGGTCACCCCGAATTGTGTTTATAACCATCAGATTTCCCCGAAAGCTGCTTTGCGACCGCAGAGCCTTCCTGAGCCACACGTGGCCTTTGTAGGGAGCACAGTAACGGCAAAGGCACAAAGCCACTGCCCAGCCAGGGGACTCGAAATGAATTCAGGGTCAAAAGCATCAGGCGCAGGACTCGCTGAGCAGCCCCCTTGCGTCTCGCTCAGAACAAGCACAGACGTGTCAGCCAGGTCCGGTTTCTTGCACTTACCTGAGCGGGGAGTCGGGTTCTGCAGATTCAGCCACGGCCTCAGTCACAATGTAGGTCACGGATGGGAAGTTACCGTGCTGCTGTTTCAGATAGAAATGGAACTTAATAGCTTGTGTCTTTTTTTCTCTGCTCTGTGGTGCCAGGGGGCATATTAATTGTTCAGGGAAAGTGGGGGAGGGTACAGCTGAAAGCCTTTTAGGGTTCTGTTTCCTCCACTAGATTAGTGACCGTATTCCGAATTTTCTACCCTGGCCAGTTTTTGTAGCTCTTAGTGCCATCAGTTCTCCCTGCCATGGGAACTGGCCCGTGCCTCCCAGCTCTGACACCTCCGGCTGGTGTGAGGCTCACCCGAAACCTCTTGTGTTTTATTGCCACCATCCTGACAGGCAGTTTGAGGGTATGAAAATCAAACAGCCGTACCCACATGGTAAGATTGGGAAGATAAATGGGGAAGGGAAAGGAGGAGTCTCTGTCCCTAAATGTTTTTAGTGCTGCTTCCCACCCCCAGCAGGTCTGCTTTGCCCAAAGCAAAGGCCTTGAGAAACAGTGTAAACCACATTTCTGGAGCCCCAATCTTAGTGTCATTGTTACATGTTCACATGGGCTTTATCTTCATTTGCGATGCATCTCTAGCCAGCAGGGACGTCGCTCTAATCCGTTCTCCACACCTTAACTGTCATCAGCAGTTAGAAATGCTGCCTGGATTCAGTCTGCCTAAAATAAAGCCTTTCAGTGCTTCCCAAAGTTCTTAAGATGAAGACCCAGATTTTTCCGTGGCCCTTTGTAGCTTCATCCCAGTCCATTCTCTCATTCTCTACCCTGGTCACATGGGCTTTTTCCAAGGTCCTTAAAAGCAGAACGCCTCACGCCCTCTGCACATGGCCTTTGCATGTGCTCTTTCTGCTATACTTTCTTCTTCTTTCTTTCTAGGAGGTCACATGCAACTTCCAAATAGGAACCTCTAGCTCCAACCTCTACCCTGCAATACACAGTTGTACGTATACCTAGGAATTGTGTGTAAATCTACATCTTCACTTGGGTGTCTAGTAGGAAGCTCAAATAATATGTCAGAAACATCTTTTGGTTTCCTTTCAACCCTGAACCCTCCCTTCTCCAAGTCTTCATCTCTGTGGATGGTACCACCCTTTACCTATTTGTTCAGGCACCAAATTCCGGTGTCATTTGCGATTTCCTCCCATATCAGTCAGGGTCCCAGGCAGAAACAGGGCATATTCAAATCAGGAGAATTTAAGGAGTTATTTATCAAGGGACTGATTAGATAGATGTGAACAAAGGGAACTCCAGGGGCAGCACAGGACCCCAGGGCTAAAAGCTGAAGAGCTGATTCCCTTCCTGGGCTAAGATGGATGAAAAGAGAGCGAGGGTACTAGAACCCAGCAGGAGGGAACCATAGGGGGGCCAGCCATCTTGGAGGATCACTGAGGTCAGTGGGTGCAGCCATCCTGAGGCATCTTTGCAAGGAAGAGCTTCCTGCCTCATCCAATCTCTTGCTTCTTATTGGAATAGTGCTTGGCCTGAGTAGGAACTAAAAAAAAATGTTGTTGAATGAATAATGGTAAGTCCTCCCCTCTTCCTTTAGCCTAGTTTAACCCTACCTATTCTTCTGATTTCAGCTCAAATGTCCCTTCCTCCAGGAAGCCTTCCCTGACTCACCCAGACTAGATCACCCCATCATACACTTCCATGGCTTCTTTCACAGCTTCATCACATGTTGTAATTATGTACTCGTGTGCCTATTTAGTTAGTATCCCAGCTCATGGACTAAGCCGTGGTGGCAGTGGCCATATTTGTCTTATTCTTCATTCATCCCCTGCACGCTACACAATGCCTGACACATAGGTGGCCCACAAAAAAGTGTGTGTGGGGTGAATAAATAATAAGTGAACTTTCTTTAATGGGTAGATAATTTTCTGTGAAGGCCTCTCAGGGTGCTTTGGAAAAGCACCAATGATGCTTTTGGAAAAGTCAGCCACCCCTAAATTTGACTGCTCTGTGAACGGCGTTTCCCACTGGATCACCTTGTTAACGTCGTGCGCTTGGGCAGAGAATGCATCAGCAGTGCGGCGTCCTCAGGCTGCCCTGACTTCACCCCTCAGCCCTCCTTCTCACTTTTATTCTCCTGGGTTCAGAACCGCATACCAACAGAGATTTATATGCAGAAATTTGTCTTCCCAGTAGCTCCGCAAGCGAAGAAAAATAAATAAGACTCTTTTTCTTCTATTTCAAGTCCCCTACCCCATTGCACCCCACCAAAGACAGCAGTATATCACTGGTAAGCACAGTTGCCAAGGATGGGCGCACAGGTTGCTGGCTGCTCCCAAGTGAGAGGTGAGCAGGGGGCGGAAGTCCAGCTCACGGCTCTGCTCACCACTTGGATGGAGTTAGAAAATGGGCTTCTTTTCTTAACTTGCACAAAAGGCTGTATGCACTGGCAGTGGCCCTGGAAATGGTGGTTAAGAGCAAAGCTGGCTTGTGGTCAAAGAACTATTGGCCAAAAGCCTGATAAATGCATTGCCACTGGCTCCCCATGGCCATTCGTGCTTAAAAGATTCCCTGAGATTAATTTTTCAATTACAATGATAATACCCATTAAAAAAAATAAACCCACCCTTTCTTGGCCTTTTGGCTAAGACCAAGTGTAGTATCTGTTATCAGTTTAAAAAATATAAATCCAAATCACAAAGAAAAAGAGTAAAAAATGAAAGAGCCTCATTCCCCCAACGCCCTTAAATTCTACGAAGCAATCAGTATTAAGAGTTTCCCTTGGTCTACTTCCAGGTTTTAAAAATGTTTCTATAAACATATTTTTCTAGAGTATACCCATATGTGCTCAATATCATACTTTATATAAATGGGATCATACTAAGCATATTGTTCTATTCGTTTTCTTCACTAATGTATCTGGTTTTCTATGTCAGCACATAAGGGCCTACCTCATTAAATTGTTTTAATTAATTTTTTTTAGAGAGAGGAAGGAGGGGGAGAGAGAGAGAGAAAAATTGATTTGTTGTTCCACTTATTTATGCATTCATCGGCTGTTTTCTTGTACCTGCTCTGACCAGGGCTTGAACCCACCACCTTGGTGTATGGGGATGATGCTCCAACCAACTGAGCTACCCAACCAGGACCCCTGCCTCATTATTTTTCCTGGTTGCATAGTATTCTATTATGTGGCTGTAGCATAATTTATTTAATTAGTCTTCAACTGATGGATCTTTGGATTGTTTTCAATTATTTTTAAAAACGATAAACAGTGCTGCAGTGTTCACCTTTGATATATATCTTCCACTACATGCCAAACCACGTCTGCAGGATGCATTTCCAGGAATGGGCTTGCGGGACTAAAGGGTGCGTGCAGAGAAAATAGGGATAGCTATTGCCAGGGGCCTTCTCAGCACTTCTGCTTACTGGCCAACCTGCAGGTCCCTGGAAGATTCCAGCTCTGTGCTTCTGGGCTCTTAAACAGCACACAGAATAAGAAACTTAGTGGCTTAAAACAACCACCAATGATTTAGCTCATGATTTTGTGGGTTGGTGATTTAAGCTGGACCAGATAGATGGTTCTTCTGGTCTGGTCTGGGCTCAGCTGATCTTGGCTGGCTCTCATCTGTCTGTGGTCAGCTGAGGGGTAGGTGATTTAGGATGGCCTTGGCTGGCATGAATTATATCCGCTTTACCTAGTGTCTAGCTCTCTAGTTTAACCTTATTTTCAGGGCGACAGGTCCAAAGAGAGAACAGAGCACAGACAATCTCTTGAGGCAAAGGCTTGGGGTTGGCCGTCCATTACCTCCCTTATATTCTGTTAGCCAAGACAAGTCACAAGACCTGACCAAATGTAAGGGCCGGGGAAGCCGACCCCACCTCTTGTTGGGAGGAGCTGCAAAGTCACATTGCAAAGGCCTGAACACTGAGAAGGCATGAACTGAGACCGTGGATGCAGTTAATCAGCCCACATGGAAGATGTCCAGGCTTGGCTGTTGAAAGAAAATCTTGGCATGCGGGCACTGTTCTGATTTCTGAGACACCAGACATGAGTCATTTATTTTCATGATTAGCAGATTAAAAAGGTAGTGGGTGGTTGTGTCTGACTTTGAAAAGTGAACATAGAAGCAATTGGCAGGGACCAGTTCCTGCTCTCTTTATATCGATTTGGATGCAGATTTGGCTGCTGAAAGAAGGAGACCTCAAATCAGCTAAATGTTCATTTTGTTCTCCATAAAAGTCTGGAGAGGCAGTCTCCAGTTGTTCCCCAATTATTAGGGTCCCACATGGGTGCACATTCTACACTGGCTCCCAGAGGTCCCACAGGTACCTTTGAATCTGCCCAACCAGGGATGTGATAGAGCCAGTGCCCCCTAAATCAGCCCTCAGCAACCATGGGGAGTTAGTGAGCAAATACCTAGCTTACCCCGTGGTTGGGACTTCCTCGCAGTGTGTGTCCCATTGTTGCCCAACCGGAGTTACCTGAGACGCCCACAGCTTATACCCCCGTCTCACTTTATGTCTCTACAGCATCCACTGCAGCCATGCATGCCTTTGTCTTCGTGCCGGCTCCCGGAGGGACCAACCTAAGACAATACATTGGAGCAATTATTATTACCACTTTCTTCTTCATTCTCTCCTTTGCTCTTCCCAGTAATGCCAGGGTGGAGGGAGGCCATGGCTTCTTATTGTCATTAGGAGTATTATCGTTTTTATATAGCAATTGAGAAATGCCAAAGCTCAGACACTCAGAGAGGCAGACGGCTCGCTAACGACCAAACTGTGAAAAAAGAGGTGCCGCTGGGATCTGAGCCAAGGCCTTTTATCACCACGTGTCACCCCCTTCTCGTGTCACTACTGGCTTCTTGCCCGTTCAGTGACTTTTATCCATGCGTGTGTCACATGGCTCATGTAGGTGCCTGGTAACGCAGGAAATCTCTTTTGTCGGATTTGCCATGGCTCTGAGTGGTGGCATTTTGGGCTTTGCCATCCTGTGGCTTTATTTCTACCTAACAGGACCCTTGACACGGCTGAGCAAGGGACTGTTTCAAGTTGCCTGCATTATCCCAGCTCTCCCAGACTACCTCCCCATGAGTATCTGGAGGTAGAACCTATGTATAGATTTGTTTTCTCTGACCCTGCGCAGGCATCCATCAAAATATCAGGATAAGAGTGTTCATCCCACACTCCTGAGGATCAGCTGTTCAGGTTTTTTATAGGAGCCCCCCGCTGAAGAGGGAGAGAGCAGCAGAACGGTCCTTTGTCTGGTGGACAGTAGAGAGTTAAAAGCAGGGGTTTATTTGGGGGGTGGGGGAAATAAAGACCTAATCGACATTCTTGCTCAGGGGCTCTACTTCCTTGGTTTATTTTAAATATCAGAAGAAAAAGGGCTGATTTTTCTGTCCTGTCACAGCAACCACAGACTAAAGAACTCTGAGCAGTAGGGTCCTACAGGGCAGTGTCCCAACCGGTAAAGCAGTAGACGTCTCTCTGGCTCCAGATGGATGGCATTTTCAGAGTCGTGGTTGAAACCCTCTTTGTGTTTCATCTCTGTCAAAGCTGAACTCGCTCGGGCAGGTTTCATGCGTCAAAAGTTTTATTATGTGACACCAGAACTTGCTACTTCCCTGTTAGAGGAAGTAACTTTTTTTTTTTTTTCTTGGTGACTTCTCTCTAGAATTTCCTCAAGAGGCACCATAGTATTCTTGAGGGGCTGTAGGCATCCTTTCATGTCTCTCGAAGGTTCACAAAGGACCAAAAATGGTAGAGCAAGCGTCAGAGGTAAACTTGTCACCCCCAGAATGTGTTCGTGGTGATTGGAGAGGACGGCAAACAGGTGAAGAGAACCAATATTTTACATAACAGTTAACACCGTGCCAGGAACTGTGCTCTCTAAATTTTCAAGACAACTATATAAAATACAGGTATTATTTTCCCATCTTACAAGTGAGAAAACTGAGGCTGAGCAGGCTGAAATGACCTGTTCAGGGTCCTTCAGGTGGGCAAGGCAGAGTTGTGGGTTCAAACCCAGGTTGACTTGATTTGAAAGCCCATTCTTTTTTATTTTCACTTTTTTAATCCAAACGGGGAAACATGTGGTTGAAACGATTAAAAAAAAAAAAAGTCCTTGGCTTCTAGGAGGCCTTGATTTTCAACTCTGCATGTGTCTGTAGGGTTGAACTGTTGGCACAGATATTCATTGCTTTCTGTGCAAAATGGCATTCCTGAAAATCTTTTATTGTCGTATCAGTCAGGACTGATGGTTGTATCAGTCATGTTCCCATTAGGAAAATGGAAATGACTCGGAGTATGTAAAAGAGAGAGAATTCAGTGCAGGAATTGGTTGAACAGGTGGTGGCGAGGGAATCGGAGATCAGCAGTGGCAGGAGGCTGCTGTCACCTTTCGACTGGAGGGATGGAGGTAGGAGGGGGTGTTCACCGAGTCCAGGACCTGAGCTCTCCGCATGGACGCCGGAGGGGAGCAAGCCAGTCCAGCCAGTCCTGAAGCCACAGAGGGCCCGCAGCTCCTCTAGGAGCTGCTTAAGGCAAAGAGGAAGGGGGAAATACTCCAGCCTTTCCCTTCTTCCCGCCCTCTGATTTCTCCCAGGGCCTCTTATTGGTTGAACCTACATGAATCCAATCAGCAAAGGACTCTGGGAAATGTAGTCCGTGTGACCCAGCGCATGGGGAAGGTTGGCTCTGAGGGCAAACAGGTCGTAGGCTGGCACAGATGTCAACTGAATGTTTATGAATCAAACTCACTTTTCTACCACCTTGCCTCACAACTTCCTCTAGGCTGCACGTCCCTTTCTGGTTTTTCCCGAACAGCCATCAGCACTTTAGTGCAAGGGCTCCGGCCTGCCCCCGCTCACTGAAGCTGCCCCGGGCTTTCTCACTCGCGTCTCTTCCCAGCAGCGTTAACCTCACGAATTAAACTGTAATTTTGGTGTGACTTTCTTTAATTTTAAAATAGTATTCTGGCTTCCAGATGATACTCGCAGATGCCAGTAAGGAGGCCACTTCATTCACCCCCGTCATCAGACCAGGAGTTCTTGGGAGGGAGAGTCGGAAGGCATGGGAGGGACTCGTGCAGGGAAGGACCCGTTTTTCTGGCAGCAGTAAATTTTGCAGGTGCTCTGAGGGCCTGGAGAATGCCAGGCCTGCCACTGAGAGAACGTGGTTTGTGTCGTCGTTGGGGTGTTACAGCCGGGAGGGCAAACAGCCCTGTGCAAACGTCAGGAGAGAGATCCTGGTGTCCCTGCGAGGTCTCCTCAGGCAGGGGCTGGGGTGGACAGAAAGGGGGCAGCTAGAAACAAAATGACAAGATTAGGAAAGGAGGAAGAGGAGAACAGGGAAGAAGTTGGCAGTAACTTGTCTGTCCTGTGCAGAGCAGGATGCACCCCGTCATTCCTGGGCAAACAAGGACCCGCGGTCATCCTGGCACGGAACGAAGGTTTGGCTGAGATCAAGTGAAAAGGACAGGGAGGGGCGGTTCTAAACTCACAGCAGAAGAGACATTGGGAAGTGGCTCCTGGTGCCCCATGAAGTCCCCAGGCAGTCAGGACGCGTTCCAAGTCCCCAGCACCTGGCCTCTGCTCTTCCCTTTGGGCCTCATCATGTTTGGCCCCAAAAAGCTAGAAGCAAAAATTTCCCTAGTGTGTGCGGTCCCTAGTTATAGGTAACAGCAAATGAGATGATTTTTCCTAGAGCTTATCATGCTGAAGAGAAAATTAAAACGGTGTAGGTACATTCAGCAGAAAGATATGTAAAATAGTCATGATAAAGCTGCCAGGAGATTTTAAAGAATTCTTTAAAAATTCCTTCCCTTCCTTTTTCGCTGATCTGTATTTTTCTTTTTTATGCTTCTTTTCCCTCCTTCTCTCCCTTCCTTGCTGCTTTCTTTCCTTTCTTCCTTTTATTGAGAACATGAATCTCTTACTGTAACATAGCACCTGGCACGTGGTAGGTGCTGAATAAATATATGTTGAGTGACTAGTAAATGAAACACTTCTGTAGGCTGGAAAATGAAATCACTGAACTTAGAATGCTTTCTCAAGTTCGGAATGAATTCCAAACAGGTGGCGACACTACCCTTCCTTTGATTAAGAACAGTGGGAGCAATCAGACTGGTTTAGGGTGGCCAGGCACTTCTACCATGTTTCTCTCCTGGTGAGGTCCAGAAACACGCAGGGTCTGAATCACCCTGGTTGCTTGTTAAAGGCACCGCGTTCTTGGGCTCAAGGCTGGACCTATTGAATCAGAACCCAGCAGGGGCAGGAATTTGCATTTCTAATAAGCTCTTAGAGTGTTTCTTATGGGCATTCATGTTTTAAAACCCAAATTACCCTATATAAACGTAGTCTGTGTGCTTTGATCATTTGTGTAGCAATCTTGGGCCTCCCTCCTGCTTTCTATGAACAGTTCTTCTTATTTTTATTTTTCTCTCTTTAAAGTATTGAGGAAAAGAAGAGAAGCCCACCTCTTTGGGGACAACTCTGAGTTGAAAAGAATCGAGAAGTTGGTGACATGATAGCAATGCAATATAGTTTTCTCATTATTCCTTTGTTCCTGGAGTGAGTTCCTCTACTTGACATAAATAGATTTTTCTTTTTTTGGTGTAAGATAATGAAAATCTACTCAAGCACATTAGAGACAAGTGGCCCGTCTTATACTTCTAATAAAGCCTTCCTCCTGGTTTTAATGACCAAGAATTTCCCTCACTGGGCTTCAGGTTGTTGAGAAACGACAAATGCCAGCTGTCCAAGGCGCTTTGTGGGGTGGGCTCTGCTGGCCGTGCAGCCAAGAAGAACGATAGCCCACACCGATTACTGGGCCACATGCTGCATTTGTCCGCCTTTTCCTGCGACATCTCTCTCCCAGTTCTCTGTACGCCTCAGCTCTGAGACTAATTTTAGCTCTGTCCCTTGAAAACTGTAGGTAATTGGAGTTCAAGAATGCACACACGCATACAAATCATCCCAGGCCACCATCGCCTGTTCTTAACCATCCGTAAATCATTCTGAGTTTTATTAGAGAGGCTGGATTTGGATGGACTGGCGCATCACAGGTATGTGTATTGGGATGAACGTAGGAAACTGCCCCTTTCTCGTCAGAAACAGTCGGAGTGCACTGATTTATGGTTCCCCCTAATAGAAACCACGTAACTCACCCAGATGTCTATTCTAAAGTTGTTATTTAACATGCATAAAATATTCAGGCACACAAAAAGGTGTAAAGAATAATGTAACACACCCATGTTCTCACCATCCAGGTTTTGAAATAATGCACTATCAAGCCTATTAAAGCCTGCCCTCCAACCATGTTCTTCTTGCCCCCCGGACCCCCGGGGCCACCACCATCCTGAATTTGGTTCTTCTAATTCCCATCTGTATGTTTATATTTTTATCCGTCATGTATGTTTCCCCAAATAAGACACATCGTATTGTTTTGCACATGACTTTATGTGAATAACAACAGAGGACATGAGTCCCCCCGTAACATCATGGTTGAGAGTCACGTGTGTCGTTCTGTGTAGCTCTAGTTGAATATTATTTTCCAAAATCAGGCAGCTGAAAAGATTTGCAATACAATCAATGGTGTATGAAAAAGGGAGCACATTTCATTTTTACTGTCTTTCCCCCAACCGTCCACCCAAGCTTGTTTCAGCCTACGTTTTTGGAAAGTCTTTGTATTGAGCAAGATTCCATTAAATTTGCAGGAAAAAAATGCACCCTAACAATAAACGGTGAAGCTGTGTCATCATTTTTGAGACTGAGGCCTTTGCAAGAGGAAGATAATTTCCTGGTACAAAGTCAGACGAGTCCCGCTGGCTGGCAGCGCCTCGCATGTGGTAGATATTCAGTAAATATTTGCTGCACGAACAAGTTAAAGGGGAGAGGCACCCAAGCTGACAGTGCTCATGTGATGGCAGAAGGCAGCTCTGAGTTACAATCAAGGTTTGATTCAAAACAAAGGGCAAAACTTTAAATGGATATCTGAAAGGCAGATAGCGTGACCATGTGCATTCCTCTCCTTGACATTTCCTTACCCTGTCTTGCTGTGTGACTTTGCGTAAGACACTTAACGTCTCTGTGCCTTTGCTTTTCCATATGTAAAATGGAGATGCTCATACCCCACTCAGAACTCCTGAACCCTCATCAGCTCAGTGCACACTGGCTCAGCTTCCACCTACCAGCTCCTTCATTTCTTTCCCTGGGGTCTCTCTTTGGCCACCCATACTCACGCTCACTGTCCCACCCCTACAGCAGTCTCTAGAGCTGGGGGATTAGTGCCATCGTGGGGGGAGGTGTTGGTATATTCATGCCCCAGCTCCCTCGCCCCTCAGACAGGGCAACCAAGGCCTGTGCTCTACACTGACTTCCCGGCAGGATAAAGCGGACGGACGGTTGGACAATGGGGCCTTTGCCGAGCGCCTTTCTTTCCCTCTTTCTCACGTCACCTGTCTCTCCACCAGTGTTTCCTGGGCTCGCTTCATGAGGAAGCGCCTCAGGGAACCCAGCCTAAGGCACTCCCCGCTTCTGGAGCCCCTGAGAATCGCATGCGTTGCGCTCTGTGAAACAGCCTGATCGTCTCCCCCACTAAATCCAAACCTCCGTGAGGGCAGGGACCCTCTGTCTTGTCCAGGTCTGCCTTGGTCACCACAGTAGCTTCAGCACGTAGCAGACAGTCCACGAAGATTTGTGGAACGAATGAATGACTAACAGCCTCCTTGGGATCAGCTGGTCCGTGTGCAAGATGGTGTGCCACCAATGAGGGCCGCCGGCTGAGCCATGGTGGCGATCGGGTGGGATGTTATAATGGAGAAGAAGGGGGTGGCTGACCGCTCTGAGTTGTGCTTCTTCAAGGACTTGTCCGTCTTGTGCTGACAGGAGCCAGCGGTTCGCTGCTGCTCCAGAGCTTCGTGGAGGCAGCAGCCCTGACCTCTGTACTCGAGTTGAGCCACTTCCCCGGTGCCTGTGGAGTTGGGAATGTTTCGGCATCCTCTTTGCTGCATCTCACCTCTCCCTTGTGTTTCTTTCTTGAGGCATTAATTTCCCCCTCCTGTGTCACCTGCGTTCTGCCCTGAAGTAGCTTCCCCCACTTTCCCCCTGTAACTCATTTCACCAGAAGATGCGCTGAAGGGGAGGAGCGTCAGAAGTACCGACCCCACGGCATTTCAGGCTCAGGTAGCTTCCCGAATCGCTTCACAGTAGCAGAGAAGCAGATTTAAGTTTAAGATTGACAGCCGTCTCCCTGATGGATAAGGAGGCGTATGTGTGTGTGTGTCTGTGTCTTTGGAGATTTCTGGAAGAATTGATAAAATCCTGCGACGTTCAGTGTCAGACTCTAAGATTTCATGTGAGTTCACCAAGCCAGGTATTTGAACATAATAATGAGTGATGTGAGGCCAGCCTGTCTTAGGATATCAGACCATGGCAGCCAGGTGGCTACATACATTTTTTTTGTTGTTCCATAAATATTAGTGGTTAACACTGGCTAAAAGAACAGATTGTCCCTCCCCATTGTGATGAAGATCCATGACACTCAATAGACAGTAAACTATAGTTTTGTATCAGTGAACTATTGCTGTATAACGAACAACCTCAACCCCCAGCAGCAAACATGGTTTTCTGCTCGTAAATTTGGCTGGAGTGGCTCTGTTTCACACGTCTTATTCTTCTTTTGGGACCAGCAGGCCAACCAAGGCATGTTCTTTTCTTGGTAATGGTAGAATTTCAAGAGGGCAGGGCCACGGTGCTGCACGTTCCAAGCCGATGCTTGTGTGGTATCGGCACACATCCCATTGGCCAAATCAAGTCACGTGGCTAGGCCCAATGTCCAGGGGCAGGGAAGCGCACTCTTTGGTGGGAAGAACCACAAAGTTACATGGTACAGGGCATGGATCCTGGTGCGGGTGAAGAACTGGGACAGTGGTTTAATCTATGGCAGAGCTGGTAGTATAGAGTCAGACAGACCTGGATTTGAACCCCTGCACCACTCCTGACTAGTATGACTTGAGCAAAGGACTTAGCCTCTTTGAGCTTTGGCCTCTCATCTCTCTGACAAATGGGTATAATAATGGTACCCTTATCTTGGTCGTGTTGTGGGGAGTACATGAGGTGACATTCCACAAGCCTCTCAGCGTTTCTGATATGTTGCAAGTGCTCAGAAAATTGTAGTTGAAAACAAAAGGTCTAAGTAGGAGAATATGCTCCTCCAGGGTGTGGGTATAGACTGGTCTTGAGATGAGCCCCCATGAAAATGACTGCTCTGTGGCTCTTCCTGGAACTCCAGTGGCCCGAAGGAGTCTGAATCTCCAAGCCTGTCTCACTTGGGTCACAGTGGATGGTTGCACTGGACCTGACCCTTGAGATGGGAAGAGTGTTCAGCCTTAAATTGGTCAGCAGGTACACAGACGACAGCCACTGCTCAGGAGAGCAGCATTTCCAGGGCACAACAGATGGAAGGCCAGATTGTGACTATATGTTACTCCAAGTCATCTATTAGAAAACATTAACGTATTTGTTCAGAGCAAATATTTTAAATTTGTTGGGCTAACCGTTATAAGCAAAATAATATCCTTTTATGAAAGAAATGAAAGTAACCTGCTGTGCGTCATTCACTTTTGCAGTAAAAGTGAATAATATGATTAGATAATGAATTTTTTCTTCTAGTGGGGGCCTACCTTATTTAGGTATTTCACCTCATTGGCAGGAGCCCCAGTCTGAGCGCCGTACGCTTACGAAACCCACTGCAGCTGTGGTAACCGCATCCCAGAGACAGCAGCGTGAGACACTGCTGTAATCCCAAGTCACATATGACCCAGTGAAACGAAGACGGTAAGGCAGCAGGGAAGTGGTGCTTTTAACACTTTTTATCCTGAGTTTATTAAGTCTCCAATTTTCATGCATTTCCAAGTTCCATTAATGAAAGAAAAAAAAAAAAACTACTCATACTAAGTAGAATTGAAATGGATTTTTTAAAAATAGTGAACCTTCCTTTCTACAAAGTCTTTCAAGGTAAAAATCTGTCTGCACATGTGATGATCTGATAACTAGACTTCATAAAAGTGCTCCAGCATGTCAGGGCCGAAGGGGTCAGGGAACTCTTCCACGCACGCCCCCCCACCCCCATCATTTGTGGAAGAAAAGACTTCTCTCCCTAGAAATGTGAGTAGGCCAAAAAGAAACTCTCACCTAGGAATAAGGAATTCGGGCTGTGAAAATGCTATGTAGGTAAGTGGTTTAATAAGGTTGAGGATATGATTACAGGCATCTGTACCTTCTAGAAATGCTGTGGAATACTTTCCCAGTTGTCTGAACTCCTTATCTATTCTCTTCTTCTTAATCATTAAGAGGCCCTTATATTGTTTGGGCATCAATACACCCAGCTGAAAAATTATACTTCTCAACTTTATTCGTGGGTGTATTTTGAGATGCTAAGTAGTGAGGATGGGGGAATAATGAAATGTTTTTCACTTTGCGGGGAGGGAAGTTCTAAGTTCTGTCATTCATTTCACTTTATGGTGTCTGCGTGTGTGTGTGTGTGTGTGTGTGTGTGTGTGTGAGCAAGAGAGATGGAGAGAGGAGGAGACAACGCAAGGAGAGAAGCATATGTCAATAAATACACGTGTAAGTTTCCATCACTGTCTTTGTGAAGATTCAACGCCTGGCACGTCAGGCAGGCAGAGAGTCGGGTAGCGACAGCCATCGCCCAGTGAGTGCTAAAAGATGCCAATCCAGTATAACACACATGACCTGTTACACAGCATTTGAGTTTCAGTAAGTGCCTGGAGCTCTGTTCCTGTTGAATTCAGAGGAAATTCCCATCTTCTAGAAGCTGACTCCCCTGTGGACGTGGGTGTGTTTCAGTGACTTCGTAACAAATGGCGACTCCGGAGGAGGTGTCTTCACGTCCTGTCTCCCAGCCTCCGCTCGGGTGAAGAGGCTCTCGACAGCTTTCCAGTTTCTCCAGGTGTGGTTTATGTCACCTGTCACTCTGCCCTCCCTCCTGTCGTAGTGGTCTTAGAGGTGGCAGTATCATGTCATACCTGTTTGGTGTGACATTTCTCCTTCAAAGGCTTTCTGATTAAGTCTTTTAAAACAATGACATTTAATTCTGGAGAGAGGTTTTCTTTAGATCCCAAAGACAGCACGTATTTCAATCAAGTGCATACAGTCCTTGTACTGTTTTCTCTCCCTGTCTCTTACCCCAGTGAGATGGTGGAGGGGAAAAAACCCCATAAAGAAACTGCAGAGTTTGTGTGTTGACTTGATCATTTTGCCAGTCTTCCAGGTGGCCATGAAGTCTCAGGCTCATTTCTCAGGTTTGGGTTCAATCAGATAAACAGGTTTGATTAAATCTCCTTTTAAACTCATTATCAGCTCAGCAATGACTCCTTTCAAAACGACCTTTAATGTTACCTGACTGCTGATCTTGGTTCGTGGTGGGTCCCACGGAGGCTCCTTGGGGTGACGCTCAAGGTCGAAGCTGGGCCTGGGAGTCGGGGGGCTTTGGCGCTCATCCTGGCTGCGTCTAAAAGCTGGACTCGGACTTTGAGACTCGGCGTAGAGGCGGAGAGCGGCCTCTCTCAGTTCCGAAGATGTCAGCTGTGAGGCCCTGAGTCCAGCGCGCTTGCCCAGCTCCCCATTCGCTGGCGCCGCGACTTTCTCCAGCCTCAGATTTCTCATCTGCAAGGCAGGATGAGTAATTCCTGCCCCCAGGGGGGTGGCGGGGAGGCCATGAGTTCATGCATGTGAATGCCCTCAGCGCAGTTAACCCTTGTCGCAGTCCGGGGCCCCCGGAACCAGACTCTGAGATGGAGAGGAGTGCGCGGGATGTTTGTTAAGGAGAGCCTGTGGGGCCGACCCCTGTGGAAGGGAGGGCATGCAAGCAGGAGAGAGCAAGGGGAGAGATCAGGGTGCAAAGGGGGCCCAGTGATTGCTTCAGCTGAGCCCCCAGGGAGCTCTGGGGCTCCAGTGGCCAAGGTGACCAGGCCTGTGTACTCCTCATGGGTCAATCACTGACATGGGCCACCCCGGGATGCCGCGACCCTGGTCGAGGGGCTCTGTAGCCCAGGTCCCCCCCCGAAGGGAAATCTGGACGGCGCATCACTGCGTCCACCACAGCCCGCAGCAGGTGCTGGCTGCTCTCACTCTTACTGGGGTCTGGATGGATAGGCGATTTGACTTCCTGAGTGTTTTCCGTTTCTGTAAAATGCAGAGCACTGTCCTCGCCGAACGCTGCATTGCAGCTGCCACCCTTTGGGTCGTTCCTGTAACGAGTCTGTAGTGAGCTGCGTCCGCAAGGTGCCAGGAGCTGGGAGACACCCCTCCCCGCACTGCTCCTCTCGTGTCCCTCACATGCTACATGTGGGTCTTGTGTCCTGCAAGGTCGGTTCACAGGATGGGTGGATCAGGGTGATTCCATGCTACAGGGAGAGAAACAAGATCCGCGTGTGCGTGCGCGCGTGCACACACACACACACACACACACACACACACACACTCGCCATTAGGGTTATGGTGAGGGGTGTCAGGTGGGTCCTCCAAAAAGTAGAAGCCGATAGAGCGATGGGTGCAAGAGGTTGACTGGGGACTAAGGCTCATGAAAGAAAAAGATGGAGGGGGAAGCACTGGGCAAGGGAGAGCCCTCAGACCATGAGGCCAGTCTGACCAAGTCTTGGCCAACCCAGTGGCCGGGGGGTCAGAAGTAAAGATGTCGTATTTGAGGAATCCGGTGTGAGGCAGGAACGCCAGGACCCGGTCCCCGTACCGCGCCAAGCTGTTGGCTGGGAAGAGGGTGACCTTGGCTCAAACGCTGCCTCAGATTCTGGGGCTTCTCATAGTCGAAGGAAATTCTTTCTCGAAGAAGGGCCATGGCTGCCACGCGAGGGTTAAAGGAGAGCATGGCAGACACATAGAAGGACCTTGGCCATCTTCCCTCCCCTTCCACAGTTTCCTTGCATAGCCCCCATGAACCCTTACTCAGCTCTTCGAATCAGAGACCTTTTATTGTTCCCGTTACGCAGATGAGGAAAGCAAGGGTCACTGGGGGAGGCCACTTGCCCAAGCCGCGGGGCGAGTGAGTCCGCGCCCCTGAGCTGGAAAGTCTGCTCTGCCGTTTAGGGGCCCGGGCTGTCCGGAGCAGAGACGACGGCCTTGGGAAGACCGCCCAAGGAGAAAACGAGGTTTGCGCGTGCGGTATCGATCCTCCGGGCTGACAGCAGAGACGGCGACTGGCCTGATTTGCTGGGAGCGAGTGTCTCGGTGACCCTGGCAGGCTCTGAGGCTTGCGTGGTCCACTGGGTCCTATAACCACTTTCTGGCCGAAGTTGATAGAGATGACAGGAAAAAGGCATGGGGAGGTGTTGGGGACAGAGCCTTAGGAACGGCTCGGTGTGTGGCCTCTAAGCAGAACGCCAAATAGACCATCTTGTTACCTCCCTAGTTAAACTGAGCAGGAAAAAGTCTGTCCCAGGTAAAAAATGGCTGGGGGAACCCTGAGGCAAGGGTGCGGAAGCCTGCTGTGTGCTTTCCTGTCAGTCCTGTCGCGCATGCACACAGGCACAGGGTGGGAGGGTCTTGTCCCTGCCCTGTCGGCAGAGGCTAATTGCCTTTTGAATCCGTGCCTGGAGGAGTTGGGGATGGAGAAGGACACCTCGCAGTTGGGCCCGCAGAGATTCAGGGCCCAGAATTTAGGGTTCATCGAGGCCGGGGTGGAGACGGCGTGAGGGACCAGCCTGACTCCTGCTCCCATCTCGCCTGTTCTCCCTTAATTCTTCCTATGAGAGAGATGATGCTCCCATTGCTTACAGGGTGAAATTCATACCACTTGGTGGGACCCGCTGGGATCCAGCGCTGCGCTGCGTTGTCACCCGTACTCAGCCACCTCCCCCTTCCCTGAACTTGCCCTTCACCGGCCCCCTCGCCTTCCCGCAGGCTCTTCTTTCCGTCCGGAACGCCTCCTCCCCTCTTCGCCATCTAATGAACTCCTACACAGCCTTCACAGCCCATCCCCACTTCACCTTGACTCCTTTTGCCTAGGGTTTCTCAAAGTGGGCACGTTTCAGCTAAACATTTCTTGGTGGTGGGGGCTGTCCTGGGCGCTGTGGCCTCTACCCCACTAGATGCCAGCAGCACCCACCTCTGTCAGCCGTGACAACTAAAACCGCCTCTAGTGTCCCCTGGATGGCAAGACTGCCCCTGGTTGAGAACGTTCCTTGGCCAGCGTCAGCCGCTTCTCCTCTCCAGGTGCCCACTCTCACGCGGCCCTCCTTATTTGATGGCCTGCCTGTCCCCTCCCAAGACTAAAAGCTCTTTCAGGCCGGGACTCTGTCGTACTCACCTTGGTGGCCTCAGCTCCGTGTACTGGGCGTGGCACATAGTAAGTGCCGTGTGCATACTTGCTGAGCACATGAAGAGCTGTGCCATGGAGTTGGGGGACAGCTGTCTGGAAACATGTCTCCTGTCAAGCTAAGGACAGTTAATGACCCTTGGGTTAATCATAATAGCGACCACCTCATGGAGTCGTGCGGATCGTGTGGCTTACAAGATTTAAAGCTCTCAGAATAGGGCCTGGCACACAGTAGGTGCTTAATATATGTTAGCTGTTGTTGCTGTTGTTATTTTTCTTACTCTTCGGGGGTCTCTCTATTTCAGAGAGGCTGGCAGTTTGAGGGTCACAGATGGCATGGGAAAAGGCAGACATGGTGGGGGGCAGCCCTCTTAAGGCCGGATGCATGTGAACTTAGGCTAAAGGAAACTCCTTCTTTGTAAAGTGAGTGATAAATAGATACTGTGCCAGGAGATGGTGCGCCGACGTGGCGGTTAAAGGCGAAGACTCTGGGCCAGACCTGCCTGGGCTGGGACCTCGAGTTCATGCCTGACTTAGCCTCGGTTTCCTCCTCTATGAAATGGGGATAGCGCTCATTCTCACAGAGTCACTGTGAGGGTGAAGTGAATGAACAGACGTCAGGTAACACTGACTCAAACTCTTACGAATCTTAACCGTCCCTGCCATCGTCACTGTTACTGTAATTTTTAGCTGTACTCTTGAACGGTGGCTCTGAAATTGGCCTTCCCCTAAGGGAAGCTGGGGTGTTTGGGGGGGCCTAGGCCTGCCACTATGCCCTGTTTCAGTTCCAGGCAGACAGGACTAGTTGATCATGAACTCCTGTTCCCTCTGAGCCTTGGACACCTCCTCCAGGCAGGTACAGCTAGCGGATAGCTGTGTGCACGTGGGGTGTAACTTCTGCTTCAGCCCTAGGCATCTCCATTAAGTATTAAATTCCAGGGCGGTGGCGGGGGGCGAAGGAGCACTAGACCACGGGGTCAGGGACGTGAACAGTAGTTTCACTGTGTAAATTTAAGGTGTAGCAGGGGCATGCCGCTCAGGATGGCTGTGAACGCGGCCCAACACAAAGCCGTAAAATCACATAAAACATTCTGGGTTTTTTTGTGATTACGTCTCGCAGTGTATTTAATGTGTGGCCCAGAGACGCCAAAAGTTCGGACACCCTTGGCAATGACTTGAGTCACTGGTATTGTGAGACGAGTACCACAATAAGCTTAATTCACATCCATCCTCATGCAGTTTGTCTTGGACTCTGAGGTGCACGTGGTGCTTCAGCCTCACTCCTGTCTTCTAGGAGTTTCTTAGTGGTGTCTTGTCTACGAATAGCAGTTAGTTGTCTTGTGAGGGGGCGCGAAGTTGGGAATGACCTATATTGCCATCTTGGCAACGTCAGTCTTCCTGTTCTTCTTAAAGGACAACTGTTGGATTTTTAAAGGACGGTTAAGGACCACTCTAACCCATAAGACCTCTCACCTTGACCAATTACCTCTGCAAAATCTCCACTTCCAAGGAAGGTCCCATTCTGAGGTTTCAGGTGGACAGGCGTTTTGGCGGAGGGGGGAACATATTCACCCCAGGCCAGGGAGGGAGCGTTTTCTGGACCACACTTTGCATAGCGCTGTCATAGGTGACCCCACCCTCTGCCATGGCCACTGCATGGGTGTATATAGGTGGCATGAAGAGTTCTGCCAGAAGGTGACTATGGCATCTTTTGGGGAGCAGATGACTCACCAGATGGTCGCGTGCTGAAGAAATGAAACCCGTCCCATTACAGCAGAGCATTCAGCCAACTTGATGTTGAACTTGCGCTCGCCTCAGACGTTTCATAAATCCCGGGAGTGGCTGGCGTTTCCCCAGAGCTTTTGAAACCAAAGGCTCGTGACAGGTCCGCGGGTTCCTTGAGCTGGTGTTTCTCTGCCTAGGTGTTTGGTTTTCTCTTTCTCTCCTAAGGGATGATTTTCTAAGGGAAGCAAAGTAGGATCACAGTGTGAGGCAAATGCCCTCATTAAGGAGAAGAAGGCAGAATAAACAGAACTTGCAGCATCCCTAGGTATTCTTTCCCGGGAGCAGCTCGTAACTGTTAGTGAACTCGAATAAGTTTGCTTGACAGCCGAGGGGGCTCGGAGAGAATGCCCAGGACAGCTCTGCAGACGTGACTGAGAAATTCATTTGTCTTCTCTGCCAGCACTGTCTCCTCCGGAGAGCACCCAGCCTGCTAGAAAAATGGTAATTGTGTGCGTGGGTTACGTAATGTGGCTGCTGATAGTAGGTAGCAATTAGGCCTGTTTTCTGAGCACCTGCTGTGAACCGTTTGAAACCTACCTTGCAAGGTGTGTATTTCTAGCACCGATTTTGCAGAGGAGGAAACCGGTTGGAGGTGGGGGGTTACTCAGAGAGATGAAATTACTTCTTTTGAAGTCACACAGGGAGCCACCAGCTGGGGTTGGGACTCAGGTCTCTGATGACTCCCTTGTGTCTGCAGGGAACGTTGCCTGGCATCTGGAAGGGTTATCCAAGCCTCCATTGTTCCCACAGGAGACTAGGGTGCTACCCCGAAGGAACTTAAACTTGGCCGCTGTGCCCTCCCATGAAGGAAGCTGTGATTTACTGGGCTGATTGCGACCTGGGGCCAAATTCCACCTAAGCCACTTACTGGCTGTCCTGGTCCTGCATTTCCCAGACTTCCTTGTTGGTGGCTTCCCTTTGGGTGCTGCCCACGGGAGGCCTTGGAATTAGATGGAAAGGTGGAGGGGGGGGAGGAGAGAAATCAAGGGATTTCTCCCCCCTTCTCCCTGCCCCTGGCAGCTTTGCTGACTCCTTCAAGGTTCCAGCGCCCACTAGGTGACCCTGGCCCCAGGGTTCGGAAGATACCACCTCCTTCATCCTCCCTCCAACCTTTTTGCTACTGCTGATCTCTGGTGGCCCAATAACCCCTAATCCCTGCCCCTTCCTCACTGTGTCACCAACTCCCTGCATTCACCTCTCTCTGTTGTGAGTCCTTGAAATGCTGTGTGACTTCTCGATTATATCTTGACTGAGGCTCCAGCTAAGTGACTTCACTTCTCTGAGCCTTGGTTTCCCTGTCTGCGCAATGCGGGGTGATAACAGCACCCACCGCCAAACACATTTGTGAGGATTAAATGAGATCATTCTAGTTAAGCCTCTGGGTCAGTTCCCGGAACGGGATAAGGGTGGTCTTCCCAGCTCAGGGGCCCTAGGCACGTGTTTCTCACAGCCCTCTAAGCAGCATCATTAATTCTATAGTTAGCCACAGAGCCTTATTTTGCGTTACTCCTCTGAAAAGCATGGGTTCCGGGGCTGCATATTCATGGATACCCCCAGAAGAACACATTCCAGCCCTGAGGTCCCAGCTTCTGCCCCTCTCTCCCCGCGACCTGCAGGGGCAGGACGGCCGGCACCTTTTCTCAGGGCTGCGCGCAGCCAGGTGGGCTCAGAGCAAGTGCTGAGCTTTCAGAATTTCCTGGGGCTCCTGAAAGCTGGTGTGTTCACATGAAACAAGAGCTCAGCCTATAGATCTGTCTGTCCTAGAAGCTTCAGCTTCTGGTGCCAAGTGTCAACCCATCAGACTGCTGGCTGAGTCTAGCCTTCTCCGCGATGGTCTCGCAGACAGGTAACGAGCACCCCGCGTTGGCAGAGAGCCAGGCCCCTCTCTGCTTCACGTTGTGTGGTGAGACCTTGACCCTCAGAGTACTCAGGTTCAGAGTCTGAAAGTTGCCACGGCATGTAGATGTCTCTCATTCATCCACAATTCCGGGGCCACTTGTCCCTTTAAAATCGAAGTCAAAATGGCCCGTACTGCTCCCATCCCAGGTATTGTGGGAAGTCTCTCGTCATCTTGGATGTATCTAAGGATTCTCAGAGGACACTTGATCACTTTTGTTTGGAGTTCCAGGTGGCTTCATATTACATCTTACCTGTTGCCTTCCCTTTGTCTTGCATGGAACCCAGTGCCTCTTCTCTGAACCTCAGAGAATTACCAGAATAGGCAAGTTGTGCGTAACAGACATTTACTGAAGGCTTGGGTGGCAGAGCTGGACCACACATGGCTCAGGACAGAACGGGAAGCGGGTTACAATGTAATGTGCGGCCTGGCAAGTTTCCCAACCATCCCTGCTCCAGGGACCTGCTCCTCCATTGCCTCTCTTCCCGGACCGCCATGTGCCGCCATGTCGCAAGGGTGCCAGGCTCCTCGATCTCTTCCCATCGTCTCTCATTTTGGTTTGCCGCTCAAACCTCCTAACTCCAACTTCAGGCCACTTTTGCACTGAGGGTCAAAAATACCTGTTCCCCCACTGGAATTCCCCACGGGCGCAGAACCGCCTTTGTTTAGAAGGTTGCTTTGATGGGTGTTTGGGGAGGGGATGAGCTTTCTGTCCGCATGTGCTGGGACTCCAAAGCCTCGAAGAGAGGGTCAGAGACAGCAAGATGGAAAGAGCTGCCTTAGCACGTTGGAGAGCAGCGTGGGGCAGCCGAAGACACAAGCAGAAGCCCAGTAAACCTTTGGGGATTAGTGATGTCTCCAGTGGCCACCAACTGTTGTCCGTGTTGCTGTGACACTCACCTCTTCTTTGTGCCCCCCCTGTGGAACATTCAGTTAGAGATGACGTTGTGAGGAAATTCTCACTGTCAGTAGATTCTTGTGAGGCTCTAAAGAGGTGCTGAGCCTGCAGAGGCTGAAGTAACGCTCATGCACCTGAGGGAGCACCTGCCGTGCCAGGAGTGAGGATACCTGCTGAGAGGGCAGGGAGGAAACAGCCTCTGGGTTGTGCAGAACTCTAGGAGTTGGAATGTTCTGGAATGTGCAGAAGTCTAGAGAGGACCCTTTGTCCTTCCTCAGGAGCTGGGATTAATGACAGCCTGTATCAGTCAGGGTCCTGGCAGGAAACGTGTGTCATTCTCAGACCGGGTTATTCAAGGAGCTGCGAAAATACAATTTTTTTCCAGAACTGTGATCAGGGTTGGGGAAGCCAATAAGAACTAGCACTGTATCCCGGGGCAGTGGGGATCATTATCCCCCAGACCTGATGGAGAAAGTCAGGTTCTTTGCTAGGGGAATACTGGTCCTGACATCACGGAGCTGTGAGGACCAGGGAACATGGGGTGGCATGGTGCAGGCATCTTCGTTTTCCATGCCTGCTGTGACAAATCGCCACAAACTCAGTGGCCTACAACAACACAGATTTATTATCCGATGGTTACGGACGTCAGGATTCCAAATTGGGTCTCACGAGGTGAAGTCACGGTGTTGGCAGAAAGCTCCAGGGAAGAGTCCGTTTCCACGCCCTTTCCCGCTTCGAATCACGTCGCCTCATCCACGTCGCCTCATCCAACCTCCTACTTCTCTTGTCGTGTCTCTGTGTCCTCTTCTGTAGCCATTTCTCCCTCTAGTAAGGACACTTGTGATGGCATTCAGGGCTCACCTGGCTAACCCAGGAAACCCTCCCCGCCTTGAGATCTTACAGATACAGTCATACCTCAGTGCTCGTCGGCTTCAGAACTCGTCACACCCTGTACTCGTCACATTTTGATGAGAAAAAAAAATGTTTCAGCACTCGGCGCTTGCTCGGGATGTGTCGCACTTGCTAGAACTTGTGTGCATCACGACGCCACCCCGCAAGAGAAAAATGCTTCACCGTTCAGTACTTGTCAGTTTGGGCACTCATCACAAGTTCTGGAACAACTTAATGACGAATACCGAGGCACCACTGTACCTCTAAAAATCCGCTGGCCCTGTAAGGCTCTGGGCTTAGGATGGGGACATATTTGGAGGACGGTATTCTGCCTACCAGGCCCCTGCATGCCGGTTCCAGCGTGCGTCGTGCATCCCTCCTGGGATGTTAATTTCCCGGTCGGGCCGCAGAGTGTTCTTCGTGGACCACACCCGGAGTTCGGAACGGTGCTCCAGACTGTCTCCATCGTGTCGCCTGCTCTGCTTCCAAGCATGTCTGCTCCTCAGCTGCAGTGCAAGCTGCCAGCAGTAAAGGCAGCAAACTGTTCTTTGAATCCCCCCAGCTCCCTTAGGGGGACTCACCCGGTAGTTGCTCAGTAAATGTCGTGGCTTGACTGTCCGTCTCTCCACAGGGCTGTTGAGCATACGTGGGTTCAAGTGCACTCTGAAAAGGCGTTCCGGGTTTATCCCAAGGGCGATAGGGAGCCACTGGAGGTGTTAGCTAAGAGCAGGAGAAGATCTGGAGAGAGAAATGGGAAGGGCTTGACATCCGGAGAGAAAAGCAGGGAAGAGTCTGTTATTTCAGCATTACAAGGCTTTGCGGAAAGCCAAGGGGATGGGCATTTTCAAGAACGCAGGTTTGGGGATTGGTGAGATTTCATGGGGAGATGTGGGCAACACATCCTTCTGGTTTGCCTTCACCAGCACTTTCTTTCTTTCAACTTATTCGGAAAGTTACAGAGGTAATAGAATTGAGCCAGCTGGGCTGCGTAGGCCCGGAAATCAGTTGCAGAAGCAGAAGAAGGGCCCTTGGAGCTCAGGAGAGCTTGGAGAGGGAAAGGCCACGGCAAGGCGCCTGGGGGAAGGAGGGGGAGGGAAAGGCGCGGGCGCGCTCCCAGGAGGCAGAGTGCGCTCCACCAGTCCTTTCCACAGAACTTTCACACACACAATCTTCACACTTTCGACCTTTGAGCCCGATTACCTTAAAAACTCCCGCAGTGGCTAGCACTGGCCTTTCCCGTAGTAGGTGTTAATTAGAGTTTTGGTGAGTCAGACTGAACTTGGTGAGCCGCCTGACCTTGAAGGTTCTTCGACGTCACTTTCCCCCCCTTGTAAACTAAAAGGGTTAGGCACTCACAGCTCTGACTCTCCCAGTGGTATTTAGAGCCCTGCTTCTTTGTATGGTGGGTATTGCCCAGCAAGACCCCTTATTTGGGAGGGAAGGATTTGAGGATCTTATCCGATCCTGAGACTTGAGCTTCACAGGTGTCTCTGACATTCAGCCAGCATCCAGCAGCTGCCTTGTCGAGTGTTATCTCATCAAATCTCCTCCCTCAGAAGCCCCATTTTACAGATGAAGGACCCGAGGCACAGAGTCAGGCGGCGTGCCCAAGGTCACACAGCCTGGAGGCCACAGAGCTGGGGTTCCCCGCGTCTTCACTCCAGAAACCAGCCCTGACCCTCTGCTTTGATGCTCAGATTCTGGTTGTTTTTTTTAACCCCTAAATATCTCAGTGTGTTATTCTAGGAAAAAGGGCATTCTCTTACAAAACCACAATTCAGCCTTCCAAATCAGGAAATTTAGCATCCCTGTAACATGACAATCTAACCCGTAGTGCATTTTCAAGTGTTGTCAGCTGTCCAGTAACACCGTTTTCGTCTCTGCCCAGAGTCCAAGCCAGTCCAATCAGGACCCCACATTACCGTGAGTTGTCATGTCTCAGCTCCCTTTATCCTGACCCAGCCCCTCAGGCCTTCTGTTCCCTGACCTATGAGTTGTCCAAGCGTTCAGACCTGTTGTTTTGTAGTTTGATTGATTGAGATCGAGATTCTCAAGGGCATTTGTGGCCAGGTGTTTTTCTCACCTGTGCCTTCAATCCCTTTGAACCAGTGGCCCCCTGCCCCACCTGCTGGGAACAGAAATACATTTCATCTCTTTCATCAGTGCTCTGGGGTGTGGGCCAAGGGCTTCCTGGGACAAGAACTGAGCTGGGAGTCTGGACACCTGGGTGCTTTACTCGGCTTTGCACTATCTCACTTAGTAAAATCTTAGGCCCCATGGCTACAGCTCTCTCACTGGTAAAAGGGAAGCAGTGGAATTCATTACCTCCACTTCCCTTCCTGCTCTCAGACTCCAGGAACACGGCTCCATTTTAAAGACTCTGGAGGCTTTTTCATGCTGAGACAAAAAAAAATATGACCCAAACGAAAGAACAGACCAAAGCTCCAAAAATAGAACTAAGCGATGAAGAGATAGCTAGCCTAGCAGATGCAGAGTTTAAAACACCGGTAATCTGGGTGCTCACAGAATTGGTGGAGTATGGTTGCAAAATGGAGGGAAAAGTGAAGGCTATGCAAAGTGAAATAAAGGAAAATACACAGAGAACAAAAACTGAAGGGAAGAAAACCGGGACTCAAATCCATGATTTGGAGCAGAAGGAAGAAATAAACATTCAACCAAAACAGAATGAAGAAACAAGAATTCAAAAAATGAGGAGAGGCTGAGGAACCTCTGGGACAACTTTAAATGTTCCAACATCTGAACCATAGGGGTGCCAGTAGGAGAAGAGGAAAAGCAAGATGTTGAAAACTTATTCGAACAAATAATGAAAGAGAACTTCCCCAATCTGGCAAAGGAAATAGACTTCCAGGAAGTCCTGGAAGCTCAGAGAGTCCCAAAAAAGTTGGATCCAAGGAAGCGCACACCCAGGCACATCATCATTACATTACCACAGATTAAGGAGAAGGAGAGAACCTTCAAAGCAGCAAGAGAAAAGGAGACAGTTACCTACAAAGGAACTCCCCTAAGACTATCAGCTGATTTCTCAAAAGAAACCTTTCAGGCAAGAAGGGGCTGGACAGACATATTCAAAGTCATAAAAGACAAGGGCCTACATCCAAGATTACTCTATCTGGCAGAGCTATCATTTAGAATAGAAGGGCAGATAAAGTGCTTCCCAGATAAAGTTAAAGGAGTTCATCATCACCAAGCCCTTATTATATATGAAATGTTAAAGGGACTTATGTAAGAAAAAGATGATCAAAACGATGAACAGAAAAATGACAACAAACTCAGAACTATCAACAACTGAACCTAAAAAAGCAAAAACAAAAACAAACGAAGCAGACTGCTAGAACAGGAGCAGAATCACAGAAATGGAGATCACATGGAGGGCTATCAACGGGGAGGCGGAGGGGGAGAGTGAGGGACTAGGTACAGGGAATAAGAGCGCAAATGGTAGGTACTGAATAGACTGGGGGGTGTGTGCGTGTTAATAGCATAGGAAAGGGAGAAGCTGAAGAACTTACATGTATGACCCATGAACATGAACTAAGTGGGGGATGCTGGAGAGGATGCCTCAGGACAGAGAGGAATAAAGGGCAGAAAAAAGTGGGACAACTGTAATAGCATAATCAATAAAATATATTTAAGAAAAAGTCTAGAGGTTTCTCCTCGTGGAAAGGGCCATTTCTGAGCCAGGGGCCTGCTTAGAGTATGGCTGGCTTGTCCCCGAAATGAAGCCACTCACACACCTTCTCCTGATAGAAATCAGCCATTCGTCAGCTCTACACCCAGCCAGGCAAAGCTCAATGGCAATTAATTAAATCAGTAAATAAATGATTGTCATACAAATCCCATTAACAGGCACGGAAAGGGAGATTACATCTTTCAGGCACAAACTTAAAAATTATTATCTGTCATTTTTTTGAGGAAGGGCTGCTGCTGCTTTTTTAAAGTCTCTCCATGAGGCTAATTGTTTGTTTATAGCGAAGGCTTACCAGAAAGAGAGAATTTCAAAACCCCGGTTTACTGTGGACTGAGTCAGGTTTTAGAGTTTGCTCTCTGCTTCCTGGCGGAATCCGGCTGAGGAGTCCAGATGTCGGTATCTGCAGGACAGCCTCGCGACAGGGTGCTGAGTAATGCATTCTTGTCTGGTCACTGCTGAGGTTGTCATGCATGCAAAGTAGTTTCTGAAGGAAGGGACCGCCTTCCTCCTTCACACCGAAGGTGAAGGAGGTAGCTTGGAGGTGGATACTGTTTCCCAGAGCCACTGCACAAGCCTCTGTCATCAACCTCGTAACTGTGCAATTTTGTTCTTGTAGAATGTTCCAGAATTGGACAAACTCAGAAATACCGTAGCAGGCTTTGTAGCAGCGTCACTACCTCAGTTGGGGTTCTGTAGATGTAGACCTCAAGTCAGGGGCTCCTGTGTGAGTGGTTTATTTGGAGGCGGTCCCAGGAAACACTGGATGGGGAGTGGGGACATGAGAGAAGAGAGCCCGAAGAGGAAGAGTCAGCAAGCCAGGTGTCATGGGGAACAACTGGATCCGAATCCCATGGGAGAATTCTGGGAAAACCGTAGAACATGAACCTCGTTTGACCCACCCAATGGGCAAGGGAGCTGGGGTATTTCTACACCTACTCTTCATCATCCACTGAAGGTTGCTCCCTGGGGATGTTAATTTCCTGATGCTTCTGCCTGCCAGGAGCAAGGGTAGAGTGGCGTGGAGGGCACACTGTGGTGACAACACCCAAGGGGTGATGGGTGGGGCACAAGGGTGTATGTGACAGTTGCAACATCCAACTGATGTTAGGTGCCCTGACTTGCATTCCACACCTTTTCTATTTAGCTTTTGGAGGTGGCTAACGCAACCTCACTCCCAGATCTAGGAATGGGAATATGTAGCTTAGGCCTCACCTCATCATCGTCAGTCTACCCCTGGACACAGGAGTTGGTTCAGAAGAACACGTGGGGGTCATTCAGGCTGCTGAGAATCGGGGGGAGGCTGGGAAGGATTTCCCACTCTTTTGAGAAGGCTTCCAAAGCCAGCCTTCTCTGCCCCGGTCTGGACTTGGGGAGTAAAGCACACAGCCTCGGGAGTTGTCAGGGACCATCTCGAGACCACGAAGGAGAGTCCCATGGAGGGTGGAACCAGCACCATGGGAGACAGGGAGAGGAATCAAACCTGAACCAGGGGTCTCATCATTCTGCTGCTGAATCAAGCCGTCCTTGACACTTAGGCCTCCTGAGGACTTCTGGTTATTTGAGCCAGTGAACCACTTTATCGTTTAAGTCAGCAAGTTATTTGTTGTTGTTTTGTTGTTTGCAGCTGCATACTCCCTGTGTGGTTCAAATAAGCACACTCAGTTTGGGGCAAGGCGGGTGTGGGAAGTGAGGACATGGGATTCCTCGTGCGCTGTTGGTTGGATGATGAACTGATAGGACCCTTCTGGGAGCCGTGTTCACAGGCAGGCTGACCTGGGTTTTATTACTGCCTCTGCTAGTTCTTAGCTGTGTGACATTGAGAGTTCATATATCTCCCTGAGCCTCATTTCTTCTCTGCAGAATGAGGGGTAATAAAAACCCCAACCTCATGGGATTGTTCTGCAGGTAAAGGTGCGCAGGCCCCGGCATGAACCCCGTGCTCGGTGCTCGCTAACGATTATTCCTGTTTTGGAGACATTATGTGGTCACGAGGCTCAGAAGCCTTCAGAATGTGCAAACTTCTTGACTCAGCAAATTGGACTTCTGGGAATGTACCCTTAGTAAATAGTCAGCTAAGTGTCTGAAGATAGCAGTATGAGAATTTTCTTTGCACCGTTATTTAAATGGGCAAAAAAAAAAAAAAATTGCAAGCTATGTAGAAGTTCCACAGTAGGGTCTCTGTTATAGCAGTGATGGTAAAACTCTGTGCTGTGATATATTGGGGTCATTATCATAGTATGACATGGAAAGACATACTTTACACATTCAGTGGGATGAAATTGGACATTTAAGCAGTACAGAGAGATCGGCGCTGCTTTTGAAAGGAAACACGTTCCTGCACCCTAATGTTAAGGTTCACTGTCTTTGCAGGTAGAATGTGGGATGGTGTTTGATTTTTCAGTGCCTATTTTCCATGTTGCTTAGGCGTTTAATTATACACTGAGCACAGATTACTTTTAAAATCAGAAAACAACAGTGTTTTTTCTATTTTACTTTATTTTTTGACCTTGTCATCGTAAATCGTTTTAGGAGCCATTATCATTCTGTAAACGATATAATCACTATTTCTGGGTTTTTAAAAAATGTTTTATTTCCTTCAAAGTAAAAAAAAAAATCATTTATTTATTTAATTGTGTCTAGAAAGGGAAAACGATGCTTTCTTTTTTTTTAACTTCAGTCAAAAAATTTTGTTCAACCTGTGTGTTTCTGGAAAACTTTGCTTTTCTCTCTCCTGGAATTCATAAAATATAATCAAGTTCTGGAACCTTAGAAATAGAAGAGACATCACACTACCACCAAGACCCCCGCAACTTCAACAGATGGGGAAAATAAGACCTGGAGAATCAGGATTGGCCATGGTGCTGGGCAGATACTTCTGTAGCTGTTTGCAACAGGAGGGTTTTTATTCCCCCTTGTAACAACCCAATTAGTTTACCTCTTCCTAGAATTTGAAGTAATAATCTAATATTCGCCTTTAGAACAACTAAAAAAAAATTTAAAGTTCATTCATCTCCCCTACTCCCTCTCGTAACCATCAGCCTGTTTTCTGTTTCTGAGTGAAGTCCTTTCTATTTTAAAAAACACAAATGAGGCTCAGTTCTCTCGACCTGTCAAACTGCCACGTGCCCCTCATGTTCCTGCGTGCGAAGTGGGTTTTCATTCTTCCCCACAAAAGGTACAGGTCACAGGAAGGGTTTTTCCTTTAACCTTAATTTGTTTCTCATTATTAAGTCATGTGTGTCCCCAGTAAAAAAAAAAAAAAATCAATTACAGAAATATATTACTTAGTTCCTGCACCTTCTCCTCTCTGCTATGTCTCTCTTAAATTAAAAATGTGTGTGTATAGCCCCGGCTGGCGTGGCTCAGTGGATTGAGTGTCAGCCTGCAAACCAAAGGGTCGCCGGTTCCATTCCCAGTCAGCGCATATGCCTGGGTTGTGGGTCAGGTCCCTGGTGGGGGGCTTGTGGAAGGCAACCTCACATCGATGTTTCTCTCCCTCTCTTTCTCCCTCCCTTCCCCTCTCTCTAAAATAAATAAAATCTTTAAAAAAGTGTGTATGTATATGTTTAGCTTTTCTATGCACATACTTATCTACCGTGTTTACTTTATATGTATGTGTATGCTAATAGATACCTCTTGTATTTCTTCTAAAGCACCATCATTGGTAAGCTACTTTTTTGACTTGAGAACCTCTTAGCAAAAAATGCACTTTATGAGAAGGCAAGTTTTAATTTCAAAAATAATTTGGAAAAAAATCAGTTCTTTAACATCAAAGAACTAGAATGTGTACATCTGTTTTTCTTTATTGATAATTTATGTACAAAAATGCATAGATAAGTACAGTTTGATGAGTTTTGATTTATAGTGTTCCCCCCCAAAACAAAAACAAAAACATAGGACCATACTTCATACACTTTCCTGCAACTTACCTTTTCATTTAGCAGTCTGTCTTGAGCATCTTTGTGCATCTGCTAGCCGCCTAGCATTCCATCATTGTAACTGTAGGATCATTTATTTTCCCAAACTGCTGTTGATGGACATTCGGGTTGTGTCCAATATTTTTGCTGTTACGAACAGTGCGCTGAGTCTCCTTGTGCATCTGTCTCGGTGCCCTCGTGGGGGAATTTTTCAAAGGTGCGTTGTTATCGATGCCCAGGCACGGCTGGTTCAGACTGCTTCACAGAGGATGCTCAGGGGGTGTCGTCTCTGCTCTCAGAAGGGCACAGCGAGGCAAACAGTGTCCTGCTCACGTTTCCCGCCTTACGGGCCGGACCAGGGACCTCCGCTTCTGCATCAACCCCTCCCAGAGGTGAGGGACTCTGGGTAGAGCCCACTTGACTCCCCCTTCCTCATCTTCCAGTTTTCGTACCCAGGCGAAACCTTACCCACTTGGTCAGGGCAACTCAGGGGTTTGTTCGCATCGATGGGTGGGAAGCCAGCTCCGTTCCGGGCTGTCTGGGCTCTGGGGCGCTGTGGCGAATTGACAAACGTAGCCTCCATGCCGAGGCTGAGGTGCTAGCAAACAAGGAAACAAACGAGTAGTGCAGAAAAGCCGTGTTGACCGCTTCTCAAAGCCTCGCCTGACCCGCAGCCACAGGTGGTAGGAACATCCTTAGGTGCCATACCTTACAAATAGCCCTCCCAGCTCCAGCTGGAAATGGGGGAGAGCCCTCTTTGGGAGAGCATCTGATATTCCTGTGTCTTGTCCCGTTTGCAGAGAAGGATGCTCCTCTCTCTTCGTAGACCCAGGAAGATCCTGGGATCCATGATTTCATGGAAAGAAACCCTGCATTTTGTGGAGGCAGCAAAGATTAGCGAGAAGAGCACATGATGAGGGGTTAGAAAAGCCTGGCTTTAAATCCCAGCGATGGTTGGCTGAATAATGGCTCTCCAAAGATGTCCATGTTCCCATCCCTGGGACCTGTGAATGTGTTACCTTACATGGCGAAAGGGCCTTTGCAGATGCAATCAAGTTAAGGATTTTGTGGGGGAGGGGAATGTAATCATACAGGCATTTATATTTACAAGGGAAGCAGGAGCCGAGACAGTGGGGGCAGAGGCTCTGTGGGGCCATGAGCCAAGGAATGCGGGCAGCTTCTGGAAGCTGGAAAGGGCAAGGAGGTGATTACCCCCAGAACCTCCAGAAAGCTGTGACCACCCGTTTGGACATCGGACCTTCAGAACTGTCAGATAAGAAACCTTGCACCAACCTGGCTACTTACTGCTGCGTGACTCTAGATACACTGTTAACCTCTCTTGGCCCCAGTTTATCTATAAAATGAGCCTAATGACACCTCTTCTGTGGGTTTTTTTTTTTTTAAACAATCAGAGATAAAACACTGGAAGTGTCCATCTTAGTGCCTGGAGCATGACTGGTGCCCAGCAAATTAACAGAAGGCATTGTTACTGTAATAGTAATAATAATAACTGGTATTATTATTATTGATAATTGAATCCCTCCACATCATAGACTTGAGACACCTTACAGGAACACAAAGCAGGAACCAATGACAAAAAAAGAAGTAGAGACTCAGGATCAACAACAAAAAAAGAAGTAAGGGCATAAATTCAATTCAGGGAAAAGGCCACCTATGTGTAAATAATATGAATGTAAGGAATTGCACCAGCTGAGCTTCAAATTTGGCACTGAGCTTCCTGGCTGACAAAATGAAAAGGGAGATACGCTAAGTCTTATACTTTTTAATAACAGAGAGAGGCAAGGATTTAGTTAGTTAGTCAAGGAAAGCAGAGCCTTTGTTAGCACTATAATAAATTGACCTATTTTTCCTTTGGCATGCTGAGCAAAAGCGTAGCCAACTAATTATGTGATTATCTATTTAAATCTGTCCCCTCTTACTAGACTAGTTATCTTAACTCTGGCTTCTTACTAAAACTACCTGGACTTAAAATACTAATGCCCACTTCCACCCCAAGCTAATTGCATCAGAATCTCTGGGCTTAGAGCTGGATGTCAGTGCTTTGAAAAAGGCCCCCAGTGCTGGGGACTGGATCACAAAGGGTCTCTGGCCTTCCCGGCGATGGTTGAAAAATAAGTAGATACAAAAATCAAAAGCTCCTCAGGTGGTTCTGGTGGTAGCCAGGCCAGGGGACCACTGAGGAGAACTCTCAGCTCCCAGGAGGCAGGAATCAGGTGTGTCAGTCTTGCAGGTGGCCCAGTACCTGGCACTTAGTAGGTGCTCAATGTGCATTTTTTAATTCTTTGTGTGTTTGTGTGTGTGTGTGCACGCACAGGTAAACCATTCACCTGATTGAAAAAATGTCAAAAGACAGTAGAATGTCTTCCTTCTCACCTATCCTCTATCCACCTAGTTCTTACTCTTCCCAGTCCCACTCCTCCCAGCACAGGTTATCATTAGTATAGTTTTTTTCCCCCCTGGATCTCATTATGCAAAGATAAGTAAAACTGAACATGTGCGTGTGTGTTGTATGGAATGTTACTGTTGAGTTACTGGCCCCATTCTTCAGTCCTCTCTGGTGGTGGTAAACATCTACACCCTTGCCATGGCCTCACGGTAGCTAGACTGTTCTTCACACCTTGACTTTGGTCTTGGCCAATGGGATGTCAGCTGACAAGATGTGAGAGTCTTGAGAAGTGTGTGTGTGATTGTGCTCCGTGACCCAGCGGGAGAAGACCATGTCAAGGCTGGCGTGGCCCCTGAGGGAGGAAAGTGGAACAGGCTCAGACAGGACCCGCGACTGGCAGCCTCAAGCAGAGCCACCCTGCTGAGCCCAGCCAAGATCAGCAGAACCCCAGCCAGTTCTCGGATCCGTGAATATCAGAATAAATGGTCGCCCTGTTAAGTTGTGGAGTTGTTTGTTAGGCAGTGTTATTGTGGGGATGCCATGTCCATGTTCCTCTGTGCCTTTTTTATTTGCTAATATATTATGGAGATCTAACTACATCAGTGAAGAAAGGTATCTCATTTATTTCAAAAATCTATATAGAATATCATCGTTTGGATCTACCCTGATTCATTTAACTAGTCTTCTATGCAGAGGCATCTAGGTTGTGCCCAGTATTTTGCTCTTACAATTCTGCAGTGAATAACCTTGCACATACATCATTTTGTACAAGTCCAAACATCTCTGTAGGATAAATTTCCGGAAGAATTGGTTTGTCAAAGAATATCTGCGCTTATAAGTTTGATAGATGTCAAATTATGCACCATAGGAGCACTTCCCGCAGCAGGGCTTGAGAATACCTGTCTCCCCACAGCCTCCCCCGCGAGGAGTGTTATTAACCTTTTGGATTTGTGCCAATCTGCTGGGGAAAATGGTATCTCAGTGTGGGTTTAATTTGCATTTCTCTTTCGTGAGTGAGATTGAGCATCTTGGAAAATGCTTAAGAGTCATTTGCGTTTTCTTTTCTATGAACCGCCTATTCATTACCCTTTAACAATTTCTCCATTAGATCGTCTTTTTGTCTTTTTATTGATTCCCTCAATATATTTTTGCTGAGTAAACAAATGAATGAAATAAAATGAGTGGAAATAGGGGGCACTGAATATCATTCTTCATTTCCAAATACAAATCCAGCAGAAGCAAGAAGGGATTTGGCTTGGTTGTGGTGGTTCATTGTGGTCTTTGATAAGAACCCTGGGGTTTCACATGGAAATGCCACTCTTGATGGACAGCTCTCCCAGAGGCTGAGGTGAGGAGTCCAAGTCCGCAGCCTTCTGGAGCGAAGGGCTGAGAATATCATGAGGGCTGTCTCAGTTCTCAGCAGGATGCTCCGTGGGATGGGGTGGGCCGGTACTCGATGCTCCCCAACGCCCAGAAGACCTCATTTCTTCTCAGAGATGGGCGGTCAGCAGTGGACCTATGTACTTGATTTTTTAGTTTTTAAAAATCCTTAACTGAGACTATATTGTTAGAGAGGAAGGGGAGGGGAAGGGAGAGGGAGAGAGAGAATTATCTATGTGAGAGAAAAACATCAATTGATTGCCTCCCATATACACCTTGGCCAGGGATTGAACCCGCAACCTTTTGGTATACGGGACGACGCTCTAACCCACTGACCCACCTGGCCAGGGTGGAACTGTATACTTTATACACTTGATGAGCAGGGGGCAGGATGACATGTAAATATGACTATTAAAGAGGCGAATCTTGGCTCTCACCTGGGTGGAAGGTGTATCAGACTCACCTTGTGTACCTTCCCATGAACCACACGCCTGCCTTGCATTCTGACCAGTGTGGGCTTTGCCACGGTTCTCGTGGTCTTCGAGACAAGCGTCGTCTCTACCTTCCCTGCTGCTGTTCGCTCCCGCTGTGGCAGCTGTTCTGGTCCCTTGAGGGACCAGAGGCAGGGGGCATTGACCC
Source organism: Mormoops blainvillei (assembly GCA_004026545.1). Taxonomy (NCBI): domain Eukaryota; kingdom Metazoa; phylum Chordata; class Mammalia; order Chiroptera; family Mormoopidae; genus Mormoops; species Mormoops blainvillei. The sequence continues at coordinate 78,179 of PVJD01004265.1, forward strand.
ACCCACAGGAAATCAGTGAGTGTGGGGAGTTGACACCCCGTGAGGGGAACTCGACTGATGGGAGATGAGAGCTGGTGCATAAGTCGTTCCCGCCCTGGATGGATGGTTGAAAGATGCGGCCTCTCTGAAGATGTGTCCCCATGCAGCACCAGCTGCATCCTGCACTTCCTTCATCGGTCTTCCTGGGGACTGTATGCCCCAGGACAGGGTGGACATGTAGGCTTTTGTCCCAGGCTCTGTTTGCCAGGGAACTCCGACTAAGAAAGGAAACTCATTTCCCTCCAGAGGCGGGGGAGCACCTAGATCCTAAAAGCAAAATGGCTTGTGGCGTAACTGCAGTTCATGAAGGTTGAAGAGAAAAGTCCTCGTCTTCATTGAGCATGTAGTATGCGATAACTCTGTGCCAAAAGTTTCACATGGCCTGTCACTTCTTGCTCACGACACGAGGTGTTGCTACTACCATTCTACTATTGAAGGATCCGAGACTCATAGGCTTGGAGTCTGAAGACCTAATTAGGTCTCTGACTTCACTAATGGTAGCGACGGTTTAATTCTCCGTCGCTGAAGACAAGGCTGGCTTGCCACAGTATCTGTGACTTCTGCCTCTAGCAAAGGCTGCCCGCGCTCGAATCAGAAGAGCTGTCAGAAGCCTTCGAGATCCTTTAGTAGTGTTGACAGGTGGGGCTGGGTGTTCTCAGCATGGAGTGCCGCGGGCTTGAGTGGCCCCTCCGTATTCCTGTGCCAGGTGCACAGGGAGGCTCAGAGGAGGGAGACGAGGGCCTGCTCTCCCCAAGATGTCCTCTGTGTCGTGAAGGTGGCCAATGACACTCGGGGCTGCAGAACGGAGCCCCTAGAGCAGCAGAGACAGAGCTCTCTGGGAGCATGCTGGCGTGGGGCAGCTGACGTGACGAAGGTCCCTAGCTTCCTATGAGGTGTTTTCTACGGGATCGTTGTTTCCCAGAATTGCCCAACCATTCAGCTGACTGCCGTTAATAATGCCCTGTGGGTGCCTGCCCTGGGGATCGGCAGGGTGAGTCTGGAGGTAGGAGCTGCACTGTTCACAGGCCTTTCAGATGAGTCCTGGGGTCAGAAGCATTTGGGAAATGCCGCGCTAGACCCTGGCGCCGGTGTGCCCCGAACGGTTGGTCGTGAGGCTTCCATGGCTTTGGGTACTTTTTCCTCCAGTGTTCTGGTGAAGCCCCTCTGCCTCCCTCAGGGCCAGCGACCCGGCTGTGACAGTGGTGACTGGCTCACCAGGGTCCCAGGGGCAGGAGAGTGAGCAGAGAGAAAGGAAAGCTAGGAGTGAGCACTCCCCCGGGCCCCTTCTAGATGTTTCCAACCCTAGAAGACTGATCTGTTGTGACAATCTCAGACCTGACAAGAAGAATTACAGGTGACTTTCTCATTCCCTAGATGTCATTCGGAGCAAAACTTACGTTGCCAACAGGAAGAAAAGAGACCGTTGGGGAAGTGGCGAAAATAAATCATTTTTTGAAATATTCAAATGATCGGCCTGCCTGGTCAACACCTATCTCCACATTAGGAGCCAATGTGGGGTGGGCAAGAATGATAAAATCTGCGCTGTGTATCTCTCCAACCTCAGGTTGGAGTGCTGCCAGCATCTTGCAGGAGTTTGAAAATGATTTATGGGATTTAGCGATCCAATTTTACCAACATAGGGGTCCAGGTACCCAAAGCGCCTGGTGTTTTTTTCCTGCCAGGATCCTACCTTCTGCCTCCTGGGAAGCTGATCAGGGAAGTTCCGAATCCGGGGCATGGAACGCCCGCGTGGGGCGACGGCAGCGCCGAGCTGCTGTCAGCAGTAGCCCGAGCTTCCGTGCCACCTGGGCGAGATAAGGCGGTTAACGCTCCTACATGTACGCTTTTCACGGTGTGCTGCTGCATGTGGACCATGTCCACATGCACTAATTCACTGGATCTGTGATTGGGACCGGGGGGTGGGGGTGGGGGATGTTGGGTCCCATCAGTGAGGATGTACAGTGGAGGTTGCGAAAGGCAGAGTGATTCGCTTGCAATCGAATGACGCTGAAAGTCCTCGAGCCAGGCCTACTGGCAGCCTGTCTAGGGTTCTTTCCGGTTCGTATTAATTCCTGAGGGACTCGGGTCCGGCTGACCCTTTGCACAGCCCGGTGCGGGGGAGAGGGGGCCCTGCACTTGACGCTCACGACCTGTCACTGGTGGAGTGAACCTAAGACCACAGACACGCTGCTCCGCTCCTCCAAGTTCCGTCCGCCATGGCCGATGGGGCGGGGCGGGATGGGGAGGGCTAGAATAAAAATGTGCTTCGGCTTATAGATTCCTTCCGGAAAAGGAATTTCCGAGTCAAAGCACAAGTGCATCTAGACCCAGAATTCTGGGGCGTGGCAGTGACCAGCTTAGGAGGGAGCCTTCTGCACTTGGGGATTTTCGGCAGCCCTGAGAGGGACCAGGCACAGAGGGAGGCGAGGCAGCTGTTTACATAAATGTTTCGTTACAGGTTGCTGGTGGGGCTGGACCTACTTCTTCTGGGGAGGCTGAAAGAGAGTCATCTGTCTCACCGTGGCTTTAAGGAAAAGCTGCTTTATCAGCAAAGGCGTTAGGCCCTACCCCGCAAGCATCTTCCTTGTGGGAAGAAAGAAAAAGGGACAAGGAGGGCTGAGGAGGGTGCTTCATGGGAGTCACCTGTCCATTTGTTTCCGTGCCTTGTCTGTGGCGTCAGACCGACAATGTTTGTATCTCTGTTGCCCAGGATTTTTTTTTTTCCAGTGTCAAACATACAGAGTGGATTTCATTGTAATGCTTTCAACTTAAATAAAGCATTTTTCACCTCCAAAAAAATAATGCAGCTGAGACTTTGGATGTTTTTGTCAGTGAATGATGAGCTGGGCTTGCAAGTTGGTTCTGCTCAGCTCTGAGCCAGTACCCATGTGGTTCCAGGATGCCCGCGTGTGTCCTTTCTGAGTTACTCTGACGATTCTGGTGTACAGGTCCACGTGGGACACCACTTAAAATGCACCTTGTCCTGCTCGGGGAGGGCTTCGTCTCAGCGCATGTCAGTTGTCATCTGAGTCGCATTTGCTGTGTGGGGTGGATGGACCATAACTCATTCGGCTGATCCTCCACTGAGAACAGTCAGATCGTCTCCTGCCTCCTGCTGAGCCTTTGTAATTAGAGAGCGTCGCCTGATGGATGGTAGGATAGGCAAGCCAAGGACTTGTCCAAGGTCATGCAGTCCTTTGGTGACAGAGCTGGGATTTGAACATAGGTCCAGCTGTCCAAGGTTCCCCCATGAAGCTAGAGGGACGTTGGGGGCAGGAGAGGCATGAGACTAACCCCACGGCCAGCCTGGGGGGTGGGTAGAGACCAGTCCCTTGCACCTCGGTGATGTCTCACTTGAACATTCTCTTAATTCTCCGGCAGGGTCACAGCCACCAGACCCCTCCTCCAGTGCCCACTGTGTCCCCCTGCTCCTGTTCAGTACAGCAGCTCAGCAAGTCCCAGGGTACCTCCCTCCGATGACAGGTAAGTCATTGATCAGCTCTGAGAACCAGTCGAGTGCAGGTTCTATTTAAAGAAGCACGTTTCCAGGTGCTGAGTCACATCAGTCTGGACCAGCTGGCCCGTGTCCGGGCGGTGTGGATGTTCACAGCACAGCAGCCCCTGCAGCGTGGCTCGGACTTTGGCAACCACCCCAAAGAGGCTCTGAGCTGAGACGCCTCGGTTAATAAGATGAAATGTGACACCTAGAGCCCCACGTGTTTCCAGATGTTAAGCACAGGCATTCTCATTGCCTCCCCGCTGACCACTACTTTTTATTGTCATGGTGATCGGTCAGACAGAATTGCTGTTCCAGAGACTGGGTTTAAGTTCCAACCCTGCTGCTTGCTAGCTGTGTGACCTTGGGCAAGTTGAACAGGCTCTCTGAACCTCAGGTGCCCTCATTTGTAAAACGGGGTTCATGGCTCCCTTGCAGGGTTTAGGGGAGATAAATACAGCAACATGTGGGAAGCCCACGTTGCAGTACCTGGCATGTAGTAAGCATTCAATAGCTGATACCAAATTAAATTATGTTAAATTAAATCCATGTTTAGCACTATGCTAGACATGGTACGAGAATACTGAGCACGATGAGCTCTGCCAGCTTTCATGAAAGTTGTTTTAAAAAAGATGAAAACTTGTGAAGTTATAGTTAACAAGTCTGATCAGTGCAACATTCAGATAGCTATTGAGAATCTACTTTGGTTCAGGCAAGACACTGACAGAGGCTCTGCCGATACACAAGTGCTTGTGACCTCAGCCAGCTCACTAGCCAATGAGAGAGACGTGCACACACCTAGTTATCGTGGGAGACATTCCCAGCTCTGTTTAAGTGGTAGGGGAATCCACATCTCATTCCAGGTGCAGCCCACTCTTGGTGGTTCCTTGGACATACCACCCTCTTCCCTGCTTCTCCTTACAAACCCCACTTCCTCCGCCTTCCCTCATCTTATCAGTCCAAGCCTTTTTAATTACAAGTGACAGAAATCCAACATAGAGTGGCTGAAGCCTGAAAAAGCAGTTGATTTGTTCAGTAACTGAAGCATCTAATGTGATTGGCCTCAGGTATGGCTGGATCCAGGAACTTAGGTGATATGATCAGAACTTTCCAATCCATTTCCCTTTGTGGCGGCTTCATTCTTTAGAACATTCATCCTTGCCAGTGGCAAGATGGCTGTCAACAGTTTAGACTGAGCTCTATCCACTGAAACACCAGGATAAAGAGACCTCCTTTCTGTTTAAGAGTCCTGAGAGAGTCAGTCTAGGGTTGCCTTTCTTTCTTTAAAAAAAATTTTTTTTGATTGATTTTTTTTTTTTAAAGAGAAAGCAGAAGAGGGAGAGAAAGAGACATTGATTTGTTGTTCCACTTATTTATGCATTCATTGGTTGCTGCTTGCACGTGCCCTGACTGGGGATCAAACCCACAACCTTGGCGTATTGGGATGATGCTTTATCTAACTGGGCCAGCTGGCCAGGGCTAGGGCTGCCTTTCACTGGGTCAGTTTCAGTCATGTGTCCATCCTTGATCCAATGCTGTGGCAGGAAGGCGGAGTGAACTGATTGGCCAGATTCGGGTCATGTGTTCATTCCTTTGGAAATCACAGGACCGAGTGTGGATAAAAGGCCGTTCCCCAAGGAATGCTGGGTACTGGGCAGATGCCCCTCACACATGGCAAGCTCTTCTCATCCCTCGAGATGAAGGTTGAAAGCCATCTCAGCAAAGTGGATCATGTGTTATAGCTGCTCCTCTCAGCCCACGATTCTTACAGTTGTTCCCTGAGTGAATGGGTGAATGGAGGAATGAAGCCAGAGCGTGGCGGTGCCGGGCCAGCTCACCCGCAGGCCTGCCGCACTTCCTTCCCTGTGCTGTGCTTTCGTGGAGGAGCCTTGAGGCTGCATTTCTTGGGCTCCCTAGCTTTGGGGGGCAGCCGGTGGGAGACCTTGGTGGGATACTGGGGGGCAGGAGGAAGGGAGAACCTGGGGTGCTGCTTCCCACCTCTCTCCACCTGGAGAGGCTTCCCTTGCAAAAGCTGCATCTCCCCTGCAGTTCCAGCTCTTGCCTTGCGACTCTGACCCCTGGGCTTTGGCAGTTCCCCGTCCTCCCTTTGTCTAGCCAGACCCAAAGAGTGTGGCCTTTCGCTGTGGCCAATCTCTGGTGGTCACGCCACTTCTTCCTGGCCTCTGGCCTTTCTCCACCCCCCACCCTCCCCACCACCACAGGACCCATTTCCCGCATTAAATTTCATCTGAAATACTTAGAGCAGTATCTGTTTTCTTGGTTGTTGTCTGGCTGATACCAACCTGTTTCATTTGAAACCCTTGACCCTCAGGGACATGCCTGTGTATAGAACTTTCTGATTCGCCAAGGGACTTCGGTTTGCTCAGAGAGGAATTTTGTGGCTTGAGAGAGAGAGAGAGGTCACCCCTTTCTGAAGGCTCTGTGTTCTCTGAAAGTTCTCCATCCGTTGGGCACCCACGGCTCGTCCACAGGGTCCCGCCTGCTCAGGACAGAGCTTGTCTGTGGGGATTCAAAAGAGATTCATCACAGAAGTGGCAGGGAGGAGGGGGTGATGATACGATCTTATGCCCCTGTTCCAGTTTTTTGGAAGAAGGCCCGCCTTCCCTAAATTTTGGCTCCGAGAAGCTGGGGGCAACCTGTGAGATTACTTGTGCCCACCGCAAGGGTAGAAGCAGTCAAATGCAGACCCCACCGCTCCCCGCAGTGCCCCACCGAGCAGGGCATAAAGAAGCAGTGCAGGGAAGCTCCGTGCTTCTGACTGGGGCCCGTAGAACCTGTCACACCTGAGCTTACACGCTGGCGTTGTCACTCATCACTCTGTCACCCGTGTGAGGCACTGAATATCACTGAGCCTTCATTTCCCCAGCTGTAACAGGGGAACCAGCTACAGCATGCGTCTCGCAGATGCATGTGCGGCACCCACCGCATAACCCCCCTGTGAGTATCGTCTCCGATAATGGCTGAGCCCGTCACACTGAAGCTGACCGTTGGCCCTGGCAGGGCTGGGACCACACCTCCTCATAGTGCCTGCAGTGCCCGGCACATGCCTGAATTCATTTTGTTCCAAGGATCAGAGGTCCTTTCATGTTAGCTCAGATAAAAATGAAGGGTGTTTTGTGGAATCTGGGAAACCTTTCAGAGCTCAACGGCACGAACTACGGCCGGACGTGATTGCACTTTAAGACTCGTGATGTCATTGCGGGCCCCTCCCTGTGCACGGGCGTTTTGGGCTTCCCCCAGTGCCAGCCGTGTTCCCCACGCCCACACAAAGGGTGGCATCTGGTCGAGCTCAGGCTCAGAGCCCGACTGCCTGGGTTCAAGTTTAGCTCTGCCGCTTACTGACCGCACAGCGGTAACTCCCCGCGATGCATTTTCTTCATGTGTAAGCGGAGCGCGATAATAGCTCCTGCCTCGGCAGCGCAGAGTCGTAAATGAGTTCATATGCGTGAAGGGCTGATAAGAACTGCCTGGCGCTTAGTCCGTGCGCAGTAAACGTTAATGGTAGCGGGGGTCACGTGACCTTGCAGCGTGCCTCCTGGCGTGGGTCGGCTGTCAAGAGCAGAGCCTCAGATAGGATTCATGGGAAAAGGATTTTTTACGAAGTGTTCCCAGGGGACGCTGACAAGGGACGAGGGAAGTTGGGCTCGCTTGGCTGGATTGTGGCAGTGGCCTTGTAACTGGTGCTCCACTTCCACCCTTGCTCCTCCCCTTCGGAGCAGTCAGAGGTACGCGGGTTTTCATCACCGCTGCCCTCTGAAGCCTTCTGTGGTTCCGGTACCTCCGAACAAAAGCCCAAGTCATTACAACGGCCTGCTGAGTCCCACCCCATCGGACTCCTGGCTTCCTCTCTCGCCTCATCTCCTGGGGTCCTCTCTTGCTCTCTCTGCTCAGCCACATTAGCCGTTTGCTGCCCCTTACACACATGCCAGCTACGTTCCTACCTCAGGACCTTTGCACTTGCTGTTCCTTCCGCCTGGAACAGACTTTCCTTAGATACCTGCTGGGCTTGCTCTTTTGCCTCCTCCTGGTCTTTGCTCAGGCCTGCCCTTGTCAGCGAGCCCCTCCCTAACCACTCACTGTGTTGGAAGTAGAGACCTCCTCCCTGGTGCTCCCTGTGTGCCTGCCCAGAGTGTCATACCATGTGGGCTTATTGCCAGGGCGTCGGCTCCAGGGGTGCCAAAGTTTTGTGTGTCTTGTTTACTGCTCTGTCCCCAGGGCCTCTCACAGTCAGTATTCAGTATTTTTGTCTGAATAAATGAATGTTAGCTCTTAACATACAAGTAACTGATCATCAGGTTTCTGAGACGTTTAATCTTTGCATTTTCCTCTCACGAATGTCTTGCTGATACCAACCTGATGTCTCTCTGAGGCTTGTTCTTCCGGCCAGCGGCCCCTGCCCAGGCGTTGGTTTCACAGGTAACCGTCGTCCTCGCGGCATAATTACGAAGCTGTGCTAGATAATAGTTTCATCTCATTTTTGAAGTGAAGCCTCTTCTTTTTTAAAAGGCATCAGAACCCCCCGCTTGAATTCCTCCCTGTAAGGAAATGAGTCTCCTAAAGCTCATGGGGAAGCTAATTTCTGTATCGCCGTCAGTCGGAAGGCTTTGAAATGAATTGTCTCAGCCAACCTTGAGATCTAACCATGTTACATTTCATGCATAGAAACATTGTCTCCTCAGTGCAGCCTGGTGGGACCCTAAGTCCTCCTCCTTCGCTCTTGGGCGGGAAAACTGTAATTTTTGTTGGCTTCAAAATTAAGATGGCGGACCAAGTGGCAGTAGGAAGAACTCTTGGATTACAAGGCAGACGTTAGAATTTGGATTCTGGAAATAGCTCCGAAGTTGACTTACCGTGTGGCCTGGGGTCGGCCAGTCTTTCTGACTCCTTTGGAAGGGGGAGTGCTCTGAAACAACTTCTAATTGCATAAGTAATACAGAAATATATTTTTATAAAAAATCTAAATTTACAGACAAAGCTAACATCCCCCTCTGCCATGACTCTCCCATGCTCCCGAAGTGTCCAGCCATTGGTTAGAATTTATATTTCCAGGTCATGGTCTATGTATTAATATACAGTATTGTTATACAAATATGATTTACATACATGTACAATACTGTAATACTGTAACCACAACTTGCTTTTCCCACCCAACGTTATGACTTGGAATTCTTGTCACGTCAGGAATGTGCGTTTCTTCTGTTTTCGAAGAGTTTTGTGGTATTTCTGTTAGTCCACTTGCACCACCTTAGCAAAATGCTGCAGATGGGGTGGCCTAACCAACAGACATTTCTTTCTTGCAGCTCTGGGAAGTCCAAGGTCAGGGTGCTAAGTGATTCAGCTCCTGGTGAGGACTCTTCCTGGCTGCAGGCAGCTGCCTTTCTGCTGTGTCCTCACAGGCCAGGGGTGGGGGGTGGGTGGGGGGAGAGAGAGAGAGAGAAAGAGAGAGAGAGAGAGGGAGAATATGCTCTGGTCTCTTCCGTTTTTTCTAAGGACACTACTCCCCCAACTACTCCCATCACGGGGGCCCTGCCCTCATGACCTCATCTAAATCTAATTACCGCCCAAAGACCCCACCTCCAAACACCATCACATTGGGTGTTGGGGCCTCAGTATGAATTTGGGGAGGACATTCAGTCCATAACAGTATTTCATAGCACAGATGTACCATTACTTTTTTTTTTAAGATTTTAAATTTATTTTATTTTTAGACAGAGGGGAAGGGAGGGAGAAAGAGAGAGAGAGAGACACCAATGTGTGTTTGCCTCTTGAGAACCCCCTACTGGGGACCCGGCCCGCAACCCAGGCATGTGCCCTGACTGGGGAATTGAACCGGTGACCCTTTGGTTTGCAAGCCGACTCTCAATCCACTGAGCCACACCAGCCAGGGCTGTACCATTACTTTTTTAGCCATTTTCTTACTGATAAATGTTTAGGCTGGTTTTAATATCCCGCCATTACCATCTGTGTTGTAAAGAACATCCTTGTTCAGGCCTCTCTCTCTCTCAGGCAGACATTGAGAATGGAATGGCTCTGTCACAGTTCTGCCATTCTTACCGGGAGGGAATTGAACAAGTGAAACTTTAAATCATTTTCAGCGTAACCTGGGTATAACTGGGGTCTCCTGTGGCCCAGCCTTTGTTCTGTGCCAGTTCAAAGAAACAACAATTTGAAAGACCAATATAATTGAACACAATTCCATTTTTCACTTCGTTGCTCCGAAAACCCCCAAAGGAAACGGTGCGCTTGGGCACGAAGGTGGAGGTCAAAGTTAGGAGTACGTGCTTCTTCATGAATTGGTTTGTTTGTTGTTTTCAGGTAAAATTTGGATTCTTTTGATTTCAGATAGAATGGTGTTTATCCTGGTCAAGGTTTCCAAACCAGTTTTATTTCCACCTTGTTTTTAATTTCCCATACATATGTGGATCCAGGGTATGCATGGCTGCACACTGAAAGGTAGGGAGGGGCATAAGGTTGGGATCCCCCCACCCCCACATCTGCTGTCGTCCGGAGGCGCTCACTGCTTGCAGTCTCTTACGTGTCCTCTTGCCTATGAAAGCAAATGGACCTGAACACAAATGGTGGCTGACCCAACGTGGCTCGGACATTTCTCTTTTTAATTGTTTGACTGTGGAAAAATTCCAGCACACACACAGAAGTGGAGATACAGCCATCTCTACGCATCATTCAGCTTAACCATCATCAGAATACTGCCCTTGCTCTTCCAAATACACAACACGTCTTGGATCTCGTTCCATTTCAGTTCACGTGAGCCTGTCTCATTCAGCCTCATGGTTGCTTAGTATTCTATAATAATAAGGATGGATGTCCTATAATTCACGTTAGCAGCCTCCTACGGATGGGCATTTCTATTGTTTCCAATCTCACAGTATTGCAAACAGTGCTGCAGTGAATATTCTCTTACAGCCGTCTTCGGGCACATGTGTGAATAAATCTGTAAGAAGTTCCTGGAAGTGGAATTGCTGAGTCAAAGGCATATGCATTTAGAATACTGATAAGGACTGCCAAATGGCCCACTAATGGGCGTGCATTAATTCTCGCTCTCACTAATAGTATCTGAGAGTGCTTGTTTCCCCACATGCTCGTCGACATAATGTGTTATCCCGTTTTTTATCTTTAAAATACTTTCTTCTAGTCAGGCCTTCAGAAATATTTTTCCAACCCAGACGTGAGATGTATTTTGTACTTTGTGAAACCAATTCAGTGGGGAGAATTTAGCGTAGGACAGAGCAGAGCGTGTCTGAGAATAGCAGGTCAAGGCAAGTGCCGTTTGTAAAACCGCTGCTTCATCTGCGCGTGTGCGTGTCCATGTCATGTATGAACTGGGCTGTGATGTGAAATGTAGATCTGACTGCAGGTTTGGGTCTAAAGAGTTTGAAAAGTTCCCCTCTCCCTTCTGTCTCTGCTCCTGTCCTCTGAGAAAAATGTTCCAGTGCAAATCAACGTGGGGCCCTCCCTCTCCAGCACCCCGCCTGCCTCGCCTCTGGCCAGGTGTAGAGGGGCTTCTCCGTGGGCCTCCGGCAGGGCTGCTGACAACTGTTTCACATTCAGCGCAGGTGCACCTTCCCGCTGAGGGGCCGTCCTGTGCATATAGCGTCCTTGGCGCGGAGGCCCACAGCCAGTAGCATCCTCCTAGTGACTGCCATACAGAAAAGGGCCTCGTGCGCTTTTCTGAGCTCCCCGCAGGGGGCCGTACTGACCCTAGATGGAAACCCCCTGTCGGGCTGGGTCAGTGGAAACAGTGGTAGCGTTGCACTTCAACAACTTCTCATCTGAAGTGCCTTTGCTTTAAGTCCTTCCGGCCTCAGGGTCCTCAAACGCGCTCTGCCCCTTGTTCCGGGCACTAAGCCCCCATCTCCCCTACACACAATACATGTGTGCATGCTTGTGCGCGTGCACACACATGTGTGCACATACAACACATGCACACATATACACATACGACACACTCGTGTACACACACAGCATACATGCATGCTTGTACACGCACTCACGTGCACACAACCTGGCCGTTTCCCCGACTCATCATCCAAATGTCACTCATTTCGTGAGGTGCGCGCCCCCCTCCCCCCCCGCCATTAGAAACTCTTCACCTCTCTCTGCAGCGGCCACGCCTTTCTGTGTGTCCTCATTTTGCAAATGACCAGACCCTCCACCTAATGCTTCTGCTCCTCCATGAAGGCAGGGACCCGGGTTGTTCCATCCCCATGTGTATCCCTACTCTGGTGTCTGCTGTCTAGAAGGCACTCCATGGATATTTCTAGAAGAGGCTTCCCTATGTCCTCATTTAGTGTGAGGAGAGGTACTGATAGACCAGGGGCCATTTCCTGAACCGTCCTCCTTTGGTGACTGTGGCTGTTTGCCATCTGTGAAGTGACCATCGAGGAGGTTCTGAGAACTGTCCTGGGCTGGTGCACCAGCCAGGGGCCCGGCGGGCACAGAGGCTCACTCAGCCCAGGAAGGCTGCACGCTGTGAGAGGGCCGTCACCTAGACATCGGCAGGACTTGGGGGTTCTTTCTGATTGTGCAGCAGCCTGGGGACTTGAGCCAGCAGGACAATGTTACCGCCTCTGGGTACGAGGGGCAAGTGCAGGGAAAGTTACTTGAACCTTGAGAAAGAGGGTGTGGAGAGAGTCTTCTGACAGGGTCTCTGCCCAGGCCTGGGCATTTGGCTAGGGGACTTGGCCAACCCATGGTGGCCCTACAGGAAGGGGGCGCAGGAATAAATACTCCGACCCTTCTATCCTCCCACCCTCTGATGTCCCACTGGTAGGACCCAGTGGGCAAGGGAGCCCAACGGTGCAGACCGAAGGGGACACCGGAGCTGACTGGGGCAGCGAATCTCCTCAGGGGACAGTCACAGAGTGGCTTGGCCAGGCCGTGGCGTGGGTGGTTAAGAGTGTGGGTACCAGGGCCAGAGTCCCTGAGCTTAAACCCCTCCTCGTCCGCCTCTCTGTGCCTCCGCTTCCTCGTCTGTAAAGTGGGAACAATAATAACAGTACCCACTGCATCTGCCGAGTCTATTACATAGGTTCCAGTGAACCTACTGCGTAACCCATCGAGTCCTCAGGTTGGTGACGGGCCCATTCTAAGTGCTCGTTAACTGTTTGCTCTTTCTAGTGTCGTTACTGGGGATGTTTTCCTGGGCTTGACCGTAAATTTAAAGGGGAGGAGAAAGGGAATAGAACCTTCCATTGAGGACTGGGATTTTGCAGAAGCAAAAGAAGTGAGATCTAATGATAGGGAATTGGCTGCCCGGAGAAGGGCCTCCGTCCTCGTTTCTAGCGCGAGGCCTGCCCCCGCTCTGAGACTCCGACGGCTGGCACATGTTGCCTGTATTTACTTCTTCTCCTTTTCAGGCCCGTCATCTCTTTTTTTTTCTTAATAACCTACAGGCTGATGGAACACATTTTAATGGGGAGATTAAATGAGTTTCCAATCGCTACTTTGAAATATTTTAATCCCCTGAAGAGAAAGATTAAAGCTCTTCACAGAGAGTAGGGGTGCATTTTTTTAAAAATTTAAAATTTTCAAAAAAACGTTTTATTTCTTTTTAGAAAGGGGAAAGAAAGGCGGAAGAGAGGGAGAGAAGCATCAGTGTGCGAGAGAAATATCTATCGGTTGCCTCTTGCACACCCCCAACTGGGGACCTGGCCCGCAACCCGGGCATGCACCCTGACTGGGAATCGAACCAGCGACCTTTCGGTTTGCAGGCTGATGCTCAGTCGACAGAGCCACACCGGCCAGGGCTTTTTAAAGATTTCATGTTGATGTTGAGCCTTCTGTAGACCCCTCCTTCATTTTCTGGTGTCAGTGGATAGAAACATTCCTTTGCTCCCATCACCACTGGCCACAGTGAAAAGAGAGGTGGGGATGGGAGAGGACTGGGCTCCTGGGAAGGAAGACCAAGGAACAAGTCAGCTGTGGAAAGAAGGGCACGAGGCTGGGAGGGGTGCTGAGACATGTTCGAAGCAGGTCTTGGCATAGGAGCCAGCCAGTGTTAAAGAAAATACATCTCTCTCTCCCTGCCTCTATTTCTGTCTCTGTCTTCACCTCTGTCTCTGGAGTGAGAGATACAGAGATATAGATAAACAGATGTTCGGGATTAACACATTTTTAATAAGGACAGAGAGTTCGGGATGAACCGCGCACTCTCCCAGGCACGAGAGACGGGTTCTGGCAGGCAAAGTGCGGCGATGACCCAGTGGGAACGAAATGCTTATGGAGAGGAAACTGCAAACCTTGTCCGCCTTGGGGAGCGCTGGGTTGAGAGTCTGGGGACCTGGCTTCACCTGCTGGAGCCTCCTCTGTCTGCGTGGTTAGCCTTCTAAGGTGAGAATGGGGCAGGGCGTGGGCAACCTTCCGGGCCTGCTTATGGGCTGGGGAGGGTGGTCTTTGGGAGCTGGCTGGGCACAGACAGCCGTGGCGGGGCTCAGGCCTGTATCACCCGGCCTTCTCATCTTCCAGCAGGCTGGTTTGGGCGTACTGCTGGGCAGCACTTCAAGAGTGGAAGTTGAAGTTGCAAGGCCCCTTCAAGTTTAGGCTCCTGGCACTCTGTTGGCCAAGGAAGACAGGGGTCAACACAGCACAGGGGGTGGAGAAACTGACTGCACCTCTTGGTGGACAGAGCCACAAAGGCACATCACAATGCCCAGCCACACTGTTAGGGCTGTGGGTACAGCGGAGGGCAGAATTGGGGCCATTTTTGCAGCCAACCCACCGCACTCATCTCATTAGGTGAAGATGATACTAGCAAAAGTAAGCCCTTTTTAGACTTACTGTGCGACCTCAGTGAGATCGTCCATATAAAGCAGTGGTTCGGAGCCAGGCTTGAAGGAGGCGCTCAGCGAATATTAGCCGCGACCACTGCTCCTGCTGTCGTGATCCTTAGTACTGCCATTATGAGGGACTTGGGTCCTCCCGATCCCCGGGCATCTGCGCAGTGCGAGCCTTAGGCTCAGACCCCCTCTCAGATTTTCTCCGGTGCTGCCTGGTTGTCTTTTCCTCCTCTTACCAGAGCAAGTCGGCGCACGGAAAACTTCATGATTCTGTGACTACAGATGCCACTGCGTGTTAGCGTCCCTTGACCGTTAGCTGTCGTGGCAGCCAGAGCAGAGGTCTATTTAAAGAACACGTAGGTGCCTTTGCTTTCTTGCCCTCAAAGCCGTGCCAGGGATGGAGACACGTGTGAACTGGGCAGAACGGTCCTGATGAGAGACAGCCCTTCCGCACGCCATCTGCCTTGACTCGGGAACGGGGACATAATTGCCTCGCGAAATTTGGTCATCTCGCGTTAATTGATGATGCTGCCAGCTAAATGTTACCGGTTTATAATTTATTTTTACTTCCAAAGGAGAGAGCTGGAGCCTGGAGCTGGAACTGCCTCACAGTCTGCCATGTTGCTAAATCCCGTCGTCCTGCTGACAGTGCCTCATTTGGCTGAGTGCTCTTGACATTGAGCTAAGAGAAAAGGGACCATGAAATTTCAGCTTTGACGGGGCTCTCATTTATTGCCAGGCAGAGAATGGCCAAGACGCTTTTTACCACGTGGGAGAGAGCTCAGCCGTGGCCCCTATTACGGGTCTGACATCAGCCCTTCTTCCAAATTGTAGGCAACGGCATTTGCAAAAAGAATCTACATGTGGGGAGGAGAGCAGAATGAATTTGTTGATAGAAATCCCCATGAATTTTAATTTTTTGAAAGGAGGGGAAACACCTTCTTTTGATTCCATCTCCAAACAAGAAAGGCCAGAGATGAAATGTGTTTTTGATTTGTCAGAAAACAGGCAGATTTTATTTCTCTTGGTTCTAGGAGTAGCTGTCTAGGTGCTGGCTTCTGTCGAATGACAGAGGGGTTATATTTGGAAACCCCAATTGCGGAGAGGCTTTCTTTCAAAAGCCGCCGAGAGCCAAACTGGCTCCCGCGGACGCTTCCTTGGTCGTTTCTTTTTTTATCTTAATCCCGACACCCTGAAAGTGGTTCATCCATAGGATGAAAAGAACCCATTTTGTCTCTCCTCCTTGATGTTTACTTGACTTTGTAGTTCTTCCGCAGAAGCCACAATCTCATCCCCCGGCCTTCACTTTGAAGAATGGTGCCAGAGGAAAATTAGGCGTTTATTTATTTATTTATTTTAGTTAAAACACTCAACTAAGGCAATAATAATAATAATTAATAATAATAATAAAAGCAAGGTATTGACTTACATTATAGAACAGTGCAGGAGCTTCAGGTACGGCTGGATCCAGGTGCTCAAGTAATGGCAGAAATCATTTTGTTACAATGCCCTCTCCTTCGCATGAACTTCCGTCTCAGCCTGGAGGGTGGCGGAGACGCCCCCCAGCAGCTCCAGGCTTACATTTTACCAGCTTAGCAAACCCAGTCTGAAAGTTATACCTCCTCCTTAAGAGCACCAGCAAAAGTTTTGGATAGGGATTTCTTGGGCTTGCATCCGTCACATGCCTTTCTTGGTACCAAACACCATGGCCAGGGGCGTGAAGTAGATGGATTGGTCAGGTCTGGGCATGTGCCAGCCCCTGGAGTAGAGGGAGGCAACATGGACCGACTCTGGGGGACGGATGATTGACCCAAAAAACAGTCAGGAGCAAGGAAGCATGTCCTGACCAGGCCAGGGTAAAGGATGATTTTGGGGATAACGTTCTAGTCTGGGTCCTCTAGGAAGGGGACACCAAGATGGGATTAATTGTGTGAAGATTGAATTATAGAAACACTTATGGGAGAAGACAGGAGCAGGGCTGGGAAGGTGTGGAGAGCTACCAGACCTCAGTGAAGGGGGAGGGGAGGAAGGCCCCCTGGGGGCATCCTCTGCCCCCTCGCAGCCTAGGAGGTTTCAGCAAGGTGTGGGGAGTCCTGCAGGCATGGTCTCTGCAGGAGCCCTGTGTCTCCCAGGCTCAGCCAGTTGCTGTGAGAAGTGTGACCTCGTTTGCGCGAATGGATTTGAGAGCATTGCAGCTGGGACCCTCAGTCGATTAAGCTCCCTGTAGCTGGAGGTCTTCAAGGCACATTCTCGTGGCTGCCACAGATAATGACTCATTTATAAAGTACCTGATAGATTCAAAGGTGCTGCCATAGCTTGTAGCTTAGTTGATTCCCCCTCCTCCCGTTTATAGACAGGGAAGGTGAGGCGGGAGAGATAATGATTTGTCCCAAGCCACTCCACTAGCAGTGAAGAGCTGGGACTCAGATCCTGACCTCTGTCTCCTTACCTGTCACCCCCCCCTACACTGGGTGGAATTGCCCCCCTCCCCAGCAGATTCATAACCACCTGGAACCTCAGAATGAAACCTTATTTAGAAATAGGGTCTTCGCAGATATAATTAGTTAGGTTAAGATGAGGTCCTACAGAGTTAAGGTGGGCCCTAAACCCAAAATCACTGGTGACCTTATAAGAAGAGATGAAGATGTAAACACAGATGAAATGGGGGGCAGAAACTTGTGGTGCGGCCACAAGCCAAGGAACGCCAGGGATTGCCGGCAACCAGCAGAAGTATGGAGGGAGGCATGGGACAGACCCTTCCCTAATTCAGGAGAGAGCAGGACCTTGGTGACTCCTTGACTTTGGACTCCTAGCCTCCAGAACTATGAGGGAATAAATCTGTCGTCCTCGCCATCCAGTTGGTGGTAATTTGCTCTGGTGGATCTAGGAGGCTGACACACACTCCTGAAAGAACCTGCCACCCCTCTGGTTCCTCTCTCTGTTTGTGCTGCATGACCCTACCCCTCCCCCAGCCCCATGGGCACCTCTGATTGGGTAAATACAGAGCCGCAGAGGCACAGAAATGCTGGACCAAGGACACTCAGGTCCTGTTCAGTCCCAGGAGAGTGGCTGGGACAGTGTCCCATGGATCGCAGGCACCCCCTGATGTGATGAAGGGCATTTCGCCTCCATAGGACTCTTTCCCCAAACCCAGAACTCCAGGCTAATCATGAGAATCATCAGACAAGCCCAAGTGGGGGGCACTTTCTACAAATTACCCAACTCTTCAGAGTGTCAAGGTCATGAAATAGGAAAAGACTGAGAAGCTGTCACAGGTTGGAGGAGACTGAGACGTGATGACTAAGGGCAATGTCAGACCCTAAAACAACGGAAAGAGACATTAGTGAAACCCGAGTGAAGCCAGCTAATAGCACTGTCCCGGTGTTAATGTCTTAGTTTTGACAAACGTGCCATGGTGATGTAAGATGTTGACTTGAGGAGAAGACAAAGGAAGGGTAGATGAGGACTCACAGCTTTTCAGTAAATCTGAAATCATTACAGATTTAAAAGGCTATTTAAAAAGGGAAAGAAAGACAAGAGAAAGAGAAGCAAAGCAAAGAAATACCCCAGGGCCACCCAGGGACAGGGTGAAACTTGGTTTATGGTGGGACACTTCCAAAGTGTATGACATCTGGCTGAATTTGATGCCCTGTTCTCAGATACATCTGTCCATCCACCCATCCAACAAATTTTTATTGAGCACCTGTTGTATGTTATACACTATTTTAGGTTCTGGGGATACAACTGTGCATGACTATTGGGTGTCTAACCTCATGGAACTTAAATGTAGTTAGAGAAACAGACAATCAGTCAGTCAGTCATCTGCCTACTTAAATGAACATGAAACTCTTAGATGGCGATAACTGCTACGCATAAAACTAAAATAGGCCATGAGGGGGAGGGGATCAGAGAAGGCCTTTCTGAGAAAGTGACTTCCGTGAGGACCCGAATGACAAGGAGGGCACACCTGTCACACAAAGAGCAGGAGGAAGTGCAGTCCAGGCACAGCTGGTGCAAAGGCCCCTAGGTGGCAACAAGCTGGGGTGTTTGATAACCAGCAGAAAGGCCTGACGCTGGAGGCCAGTGAGAGAGGGGGCGGGGTAGGAGATGGGGGCAAAGAGGCAGGGATGGGAGTGGCAGGCAGGTGACGGAGGGACAGGGGCCTGTCCACACTTGGCTCTCTCATGTGTTTTTAGTCCCCTTTGATCCCTATACACATCTAGGGAAGTAGATACTCTTGTTCCTTTTGACAGGTGGGGCTGGATCGGCTCAGCACCTCTGTTCCCTTTCCCTGCAATGAATTATGGGAGTATCAGGATAGGCAACAATGTTGTACTTTGACGCTCCTCAGGAGCGACTGGAGAATGACATATAAGTTCTTAGGAAAAGCACCCCCGGAACGTATCCGGAACCTGTGAAAAAACAGTGAAAAACCAGCAGGCGTTTTCAGTGCAGCCAGACTTGCATCCCCCGGGGACCTTCTGTCTCTCCATTTCCTGTGCTAGGAAGGGGTAGTGTGAGGTTCTTGGGTTTGCTGTCTGGGGGCGCAGGAATGTTGCACGAGGCTGCAACTTCAGAGCCATCAGGCCTGGGGCAGGAGATTGGCCGCTGACCTCCCCATGACAGTCACACTCCATCTTTTCTCCGAGTCTCCTCTTCCGTGTGGCCCAGGTCCATGAGAGGCATCCTGGGTGCATGGGAGGCTGGGTTTCTTTCTGCTCAGTTTCTACAGTTGTCAGGGTGTGGTGGTGATGGTAGAAGGCTCAGTGAGCTGTAGAAACCCACGTCGAGAAAGAAACTTTTTGTCTGGCAAGAATGGTGCCCCTTTCCATCCATCCAGCCATTCACTCGTCAAGCATTATGTGGTGTTTATTCGGTGCCAGATCCTGTGTTAGGTACATTAAGACTGATGTGGCCCCCTGTCCTCGGGGAACTGAGACCCGGACGCAGCCAGCAACCCTCGCAGCAGTCTTCTGGGTGGCCACCTAGTCCAGCCCCTGCTGCACTTGTTTGTAGAGACCAGCATCCAGACGACACAGAGCCCAAATCTGCCGTGGTGGGGGCGCCTCACCGCCCTGGTATGGAATATACCACAGTTTACTTAAATGACCCCTGATTGTTGGACATTTAGATGGTTTCCAGTTTGTCATCATGATAAGCAAGGCCGTGATGATAATCTTTGTACAAACACCTATTTCCTTAATTTAAATTCCTCAAGAGGCTCCCATGGATCAGGTAGTAGGTGTGTGTCATTTCTAAGGTTTTGGACACACAGTGCTGGGTGGCCCTCCGGGAAGGCCGTGCCGGTCTACCTCGCCACCTGTGGGCCCGCTCATCGGGGGTCGGCCTGCTGCCCGACACACGGTGTGCCCCCGGCCCTTTCCCCGCCTCGCCAAGCGGAGCTCGTGGGAGAGCTAGCCTCTGCCTTTTCCATGCCTGCTAGATATCTGTCACGTCATGTTAGGGTGACATAAGTGTGATGTGGAGAAATCTCCTTGGAAGAGAGATGCTCCCCGGATGTTGGAGCCGGGAGAGAGAAACGCTCAGGGCACCGAGAAGGTGGTCACGTGGCGCGCTCCCCTCCCTCCCAGCCGCGCTCCCCGGCCCCCCGGGGAGGTGACCTTGTTCACTCTCTCCCCACCTCACACACGTGACAGAAACACGGACCCTTTCCCTAGCAAGTTTTCTAGCTGTCGCCACACCATCTTTGTGATTTGGGGGCCTCTTTACTGTCTCTCCTGCTGGCCTGTAGCACAGAGGGGTGGCGTCTCACTCATTTCAGTAACCCCGGCATCTGGCTAGTGTGAAAGAACTAATAACATGAGAAAAATAATCACGATAATGAGAATAATAGTAATAGCTAATGTGCCGGGCGCTTACTCTGGGCCTGGCACTTCCCAGACTGTATCAAGTCCTTTACATATTTTACTTCACTGAATGCTTCCCCGAAACGAATGACGTATTATCATTTACCCCCATTTCACAGATGAGGATGCCAAGGCTCAGAGAGGCGAAGTGACTTGCCCAAGGTCACACAGACAGTGAGTGGAAGAGGTAGGACTCAAGCCAGCTTGTCTCACTCACTCTCCTGGGTGCTTGGTGAGTATCTAAGGCACTGAATGAGGAGCCGGAGTTCCGTCTGCCCCCCGCCCCTCGCCCCAGCGCTGGCTGGCGAGGGGAGGACATGGACAGGGATCCAGACTGGAAAAGCCAGGCTGGAGTGTGACAGGGTCTTCTCGGAGGTGCCTCCAAAGACCTAATGGGAAATGGCACTGCTTCTCCTTCAGCGTCAGTGGGACCCCCCGTGATGTTCTCATTCCTTTTCCATCAGAGCTTAGAGCTCCTTTTGAAAATGTCGGTTCTTCCAGCAAATGGCAGCCCCTCTGTCCTTAATGCCTCGGTGGGCGTTTGGTTCACTGAGCTTTCTCCTCAAGCCGCTCTTCCCCATCCTGCTCTCTCCTTCCCACGGCACAGCGCAGACCCCAGTCCCAGGCGGCTTTCCCGGCCTCTCCCAGCTCCTCCCGCGCTCTCGCTGCGGCCAGCAGCTCAGTGTTGGTGGTCTGCAATGGCCCCTTGCAGAATCCCACAGTCTACTGATATACCCCATTGACAATGACGGCGAAACTTGTCGTTACGGGTGGTCAGATGTCCCCGCCCTGAGATTGCACTAAGGTAAAAGGCAGAAACATCAGAAGTCGTAAGAATAATTCACTCATGCAGCATTGCCCGACCATCACAGCGGCTCCGGGCCCTGAGAACTCAGGGATACGCAAGACTGAGCTGCGTCCTTGGACTATCCAGTCTGATGGGAGAAGCGGTTACAATGTGGGCTGGACCGGGGGAGGGTGTTCGGCTATACTGTAGGACCTCAGATGTGGGACATACCAATGCACGTGGCCATACATTATTTATCTGTCATAGACCAGAAGCGGGTTCTGGAAGGGACCTGGCAGAGGGAAGACCCTGCCTGCTTGCCGTATTTTCTTGACATAAGACTGTGCTTTGCGCCCTGGAGTAACTGGGAAGCTACCCGCTGAGAGTTGCAGTTGCTAAGGCGCCGGGGCTCAGGCGAAACCCGCATTCCTGGAGGGCTGATTTCAGGGGAGATAATGCTGTCAAGGTCCTGCAAATAAAAGGAAAAAAGTCAAACTGCATTACATCCTCTTAAGGACATCTGCATAGAAGAAAACATTGTAACTACTGGGAATGAAATGCAGTGTTTCTAATGCCCTTTGACGTAAATATGCAACATTTAATCGTTAAAAAGATGTTTGTCCATAGGTCACCTAACTTCATATTTGTATTTCGACAGAATATATACTGTCCTTTGAAAAACTCTTGTCTTTAATAATAATACAATAAGCAACAATGTAAAATAAAGATGATACACACTGGGCTTCTTATATGCCAGGCACTGTTCTAAGTGCTTCTATTATATTAGCTACAGGGAGTCTAATGACAACTGAATGAGGAGGTATTGTTATTGTCCCCTGCTTCGCAGATGGGGACACTGAGGCACAGAGAATTTTAGTAACTGCCGCCAGGCCATGCAGTTCATACTCAGAGAAGTCAGGCTGGAGCCCAGGCCACCTTGCCCTAAAACCTGACCCTTTAACCAGCGCTCCTCCCTCCGGCGCCTGCGGCGGTTCGGGGCTGGACGCCTCAGTAGAGGCCGAAAGGAGCTCTTTGTTGTCCAGATTATACATCACTTGTTCACATCTATTAGCCCAGTGAAATGTTCTGGGCGTACCTACCGGGAGGCGGGGAAGGTGTCACAGTCCCCTTTTACAGCTGAGGAAACTGAGGCTCGGCGCATGCAGGTGAAGTGTTCAAGGTCACACAGCTGGTGAATGGCGGTCGGGGCAAGAATGAAGCTCAGAGCTCCGAAAGGCAAGCCCCAGTCTCTCCCCTCACAGTGCCTTGCCTGAGAGCGGCAAATCGACTGATTAATAAATAATAGTTGTTGACCTGCTTTAAAAGCTTGTCTTGCCAAGCCCTGTGGCATCGTCTCTGTAATTACCTTATTCTGTCCTACGGGGGCCAGTGAGCGTCCACAGACGTGCTTCTTTCCCAGTGGGAAGGGGTCTGTCTGGACACATAGGCCAGTCTCGGGGACTCGGCAGTTTTTACTCTCTCTCTCTCTGGCTCTTTCTCTTTCTCCCTTTTTCTTACTCTCCTGTGTCCCTGCTCCACTTACTTGTTTTGTCTCAGATGGGTCCCCGGGGATGAGCTGTGCTCCTGTGACATTTCTTCCCTTTTGTGTTTCTGGTGAGGGCATTTCCCCAGAGGCTCTTAAAAGAGCAGGATGGAGTGAATACAACTCCGTGAGCCTGGCAGTGCCATCCAGCCAGAGTCCGGTGGCTGGGCGAAAGCTGCGAGTGCTGGTTCCCTCTGCTCCGACCTCCTTCGGCGTGCGCACACGCAGGTGGGCGCCGGTGTGGGTACAGGTGTGGGTGCACAGGCACTCACACAGGCGCGCTGTATGGCATCACGGGCTGTGATATGATTGAAACACTGGGGCCTCTGGCCAAGAGGGGCTCCGTCACGACCCCTAAGGCTTCTCATCGTGGGGCTCTCTGCAGACCTGCTGTATCGGTTTCCCGTGGCTGCCGTAACAGATAACAAACCTAACGCCTTAAAACAGCAGAGATTTTATTATCTTACAGTTCGGGAAGTCAGAAATCCTCAAGTCCAGGTGTTGGCAGGGCTGCGTTCCTTTGAGAGGCTCCGGGGAGGATCTCTTTCCTTTGCTTTTTTAGCTTCGAGCGTTCGCTTACAGTCCTTGGCTTGTGCCTCTTCCCTTCCGTCTTCAAGGCCAGCAGCAGAGCGTTACTCTCCACCCCCCACGCCATCCCTTCCACACTTTGTCATCGCCTCTCCTCTCTGACCTCCTGCCTCCCTTTTCTTCCCTTATGAGAGTTTCTGTGATTATATTGGGCCCACCTGGGTAACTTAGCCTCTCCATCTCAAGATCCTTAAATATCTGTAAAGTCTCATTTGCCACGTAAGGCAGTGTATTCACCATGTCTGAGGATGAGGATGTGACCGTCTTTAGAGGCTGTTTTTCTGCCCATTTGCCAAGGGAAATGGGAACATTTTCAGGGAGGCATTCTTTCTTTCTAGGCTCTCTCAGTACTCGTCTCCCTGGAGACAGTACAGCGCAATGGGCCCTGGAGCAAATTGTTTGGATTCACACCCTGCATCCTCTCTCTTTCGAGCTGTGTTATCTTGGGCAAGTCACCTAACCTCTCTGTGTCTAATTTCCTCATCTCTAAGATGAGCGAATAATGTAACAACTTCACTGCACTGTTTGTTCAGGTGGTATGTCCTGAAAAGCTCTGGGGTGACAGAGCATGTCACATGCTGCATAATGAGCACCAAAAAGAAATGGGAGAGACCATTTTAATTAGGGATGCCATATATAGCATAATAGTTAGACACTCAGAGGACCTTGGTTCAAATCCCAGTCCCACCACTTATGAACTAAATGGCTTCAGGTTAGTTGCATTAGGTGCCAGAGTTTCAGTTTTCTCATTTGCAAAATGAAAATGAAACAATGGTCATCTTAACCCATAGGGTGGTTTTGAGGATAAAACAATAACATGGTGCATATGAACCCCCCGAACACAGTGGGTAGCTCTGGGTGGTAGAGTTATTACCACCACTACTGCCCTGGCCTGCCCTCCCTGCGGGTGAGGAAGAGCCTGCCTGGGCTGCCTCTGGCCTCAGCAGAACAAGGACAGGATAGGGCAGCCTGCTGAATCCAGGGCCCCCAGAGATCCTTCTGCAGTGGTCCAGCTTTGAGAGGGTTGGGGCAAGACCGGCTCGGCCTTGAGGTGAGTGGTTAAGAGGCAGCTCCCTGCTGCAGGACTGCTAGAGGTTACAGCAGCAGCTGGTTCTTTGGACGAAGGGCTCTCCGGACAGGAAAGGGATTTGGACATGGTGACCTGGGAGGTGGGGAGGGTGGGCACAAAATTCCCCAAGAAGCCAAGACAAGTTCCTAGATGGTGTGATCACCAGGAAAGGTGCAGGGTTCTGGTTTCAACCATCTCTCTCTCTCTCTTTTTTTTTTTTTTTTTAATTCTGCTGCAAAGCCCTGTTTCAATGAAGACTTGGGCAGATGCCCAGTATGCAAAACAGCGAAAAGCACAACTGCTCTAGTTGAAACCAGGGTTGGGGGCAGGGGCAGCAACTTGAGCCTCCTTTTCACTCCCATGGGGACCTCTAGGGGGCCCTGTTTGAGGAAGAACTAGCAGGGTGGCAAAAACACAGACTTTGGAGTCAGACCCAGGATTTGCATCCCTGTATCCACCGCTGCCTTGCTGTGTGAGCGCTGGGGCTTCACCTCACCTATCTGAGCCTTGGTCTTCTCGTATGAAAACGGGATGAGGTTGCGAAGGCTGGCGACAGTAATTCTAAAGTGCTTAGTACAGTGCCCGGCGCATGGGAGATACCTTGGCATTTAGCAGGTGGTAGCTGTTTTGATTCCCTAAGGAAATTCATGACATCCCCCAAGAACACGTGTCTAATGTCCAGGGAAGCAGCGAGGCAAAGTAGACATTCCTTGGGACCAGGAGCCAAAAGGCTTGGGAACCACTTGGGTTCTCATTCTGCCACCAGCAGTCTGCATGACTTCGGTCCCTCTCTGGGCTTCTTGAATCACTTTTCAGGTGTTTATTGGGGGCCTACTCTGTGCCTAGCGGTGTTCTAGGCGGTAGGACACAGGCCCTGGCATCCGAAAAGCTGAGCTCCAGATTCATCTCTGCCACTTCCTGGCTTTTTGCCTGTGGACAAGTCCCTGCCGCCTCTGGCACTCAGTTTCTCCATGTGTAAAGGGAAGGGATTGAACTTGTGTCACGGGGCCTTCCCAGGAAAGATTCAGTGACATCCTGGCCAAAAAAAATTGTAGAACGCACTTGAACGTGACTCTGACATTCTGAAGTGTGGGCTTTGGAATCACACAACTCTGGGTTTGAATCCTGTGCCACCACTTACCATGGAACCTTATCTTAGGCAAGAGACTTGACTTCTTGAGCCTCAGTTTCCTCATCTGCAAAATGGGGACAACAATAGTACCCTCACGGGGTCATGGTGAGGACTCAAGGTGGTGATACAGGTAAAGTTCCTAGCAGAATGGCTGGTGCATAGTTGGTTCTCAATGAACGATAGCCTCATTCACACCACCGCCACCAAAATCATTGTTGTCACCATAAAGACCACCATCACCACCACCATCCTGGCCATCCTCCCCACGACCCCCACCACCATTGTCCCCCCCGATGGGTGTCATGGTTGTGATCATCTATAAAGTGAAGCTCTAAATAGTCTCTAAATCCTGACATCTTAAGTTCTGCTCTTTAAGGGGAGAATTAAGTGACAATGGGGAGAGCCCTCCCTGGGCCATCTGAGTGGCACTCTTTAGAGGAGGTCCCCGATAACGAGGGCTGCCCTTCACTTTGCACAGGTGGTCTAAACAGGCCTTGGTCTGTTTGAGATTTCCTCTCCTTTGCCCGGAGGGAGCAGGAATAGGCCCGAGAGATCCAGAACACCGGCAGCCATGGGAATCGATTTCTCTGCATATTTTTCCTTCTGATGGTTGCATTTTCTCGTCCGTGTGGCGGTTTCACTTCAGCCGGTAGGTCAGGCCCTTTTAGGGTTGGGTCTTTGGCTAAGGTTCAGTTGTCTGATTTCGACATCCAGTAATCTCCCACCATCATCCTGCTCAAACCACATGGTGGAAGGAGGGACTGGCACGTACCATCCTGGGCTGGCTGTCAGTTCCTTTCTCACTCTATCAAAACATCTGAATCGTAGGACAGGTTATGGATCGTGGGGCCATAGCAGCTCACATCTTGTGTGTTCTTGTTGTTGCTTTTTAACCTCTTACTATCTTGAGGAAAATCAAGTAGTCAAGACCTCGTGTTATAGATGGGACTTGGAGACAGTAAACAACTTTTACAAGGTTGTATGGGGACGCAGAAAGGAGCTGTCAGCTGCTTATTCAGCTAAGCCATCCTGTCCCTTAAACTTTTCCGTTTCCTAAACCTCATCTTTCCTACTCTGAATTCTGAGGCTCCTGAGGTCCAGGTCAGAAATCCACAATAACACGGGTGAGGAAGGTCAACCGGGCTGATTTCTTTTGGGGAAAACCGCTTGAAGGTTCTCACACTGGGGTCAGACTCTTCTCTGAGCCCAGCCGAGCAGTGACGCTCTGGGGGCATGTGTGGGAGAGGGGCTGCGAAGTGACAGCTCCTTTGCTCTGAGAGTGACAATATTAGAACAAGTGTGTGGTAGGTAGGCTGTCACAGACTTCACTGTGTGATGGCGAGAAGTCCCGTCCCCCTCCTTCCCCTGGACTCCCCCTTCTCTGCTGGAACCATCCAGTAACTTAACTTCGCTGCCGGAGGGTTCGCTTCCCGCCCATCCCCTCCTCCGCCACAGCTTAGCGCTGTCCGCGGTGCTGATCGCCAGTCTCCTGACTGCCGTTGGACCCGCTGGGATCTCTGGTGTGCCCAACCTCTCCCGCCTCCCACCTCCCGTTCTCCAGGCACCTCACCCATCAATCACGGGTGGGAGGCAGGCTTGGTTCCCCTGCTCTGGGAAGCTGCCGCCGCCTCCCTTGCTCAACACAGGGCTTTGCAGCAGTGGAGGCAGCTGCCGCTGATCTCGGGCACTGGAAGCAATTGATTCGTCGGCTGCCAGCAGCCTGGAGTTGCTTACGCGGGCGGACGATCGAGAGGGGGAGAGAGAGAGAGACACTGACTTACAGAGCAAAAACCTTCGTCCATGTGGAGGGCAGTCCGAGGGAGCCGCGATCTTTGCCTTGTCCACCAGCTGGTCTGACTTTTCTCCTCTTCTGGTGGGGGTATTTCTTTTCGTCTTGGTCCTACGTGATTTAGGAGTAGTTGTGTGTGTGTGTGTGTGTGTGTGTGTGTGTGTTGGCTCTTAGATTTTATTTTGGGAAGAGTAGGAGAGTCAAATGAACAATTTTCTTTCAGGCACCTCCACTGAGGTTTCAAACCAAGTCATCGGAAGTTAACATCTTCCCACCCAGCAGGGAAGAGGAGTTGGCGAGAATTTGGCTCACCGTTCCCCCTGCAATCCTCTGGTGTTGGTAAGTGATATTCTTCTCAATTGTGCAAACGGGCTGGGGGTATTGGAACCCCAGCTGTGACGAGGTGTGTATGTGAGCTGGTGGGCTGGAGGGTAGGTGGGAGGGGAGGGGTGTTGAGGAATGACCACGTTTATTTGCCCACATTCTGCAGTGTTTGATCACCCAAGCGGCACCCCAGAGCCAAATTGTATTTCAGCTCAGTGCCCAAGGGTGGGGGGTAACATGCTCACATTTTAGGCATTGCGATAAAAATTGTGGCTTCTGCCCAGTTTGGCCTCTCCCTTGCAGCAGAAGCTGTTGAAAGTAGCCGGCAGTGTTCTGAGTGAATTAACCCTTCATGGGCTGGCCAGCCTGGCATGGAGGGTCTCTGGGTGTTCTGATCTAGTAGATGGGCATCTTGGCCCTAGATGGGAGAGGGCCACCAGAAGCTGGAAGGTTAACCCTTGCCTAGTGTCACCTGGGCACACCAGGTGAGGCGTGCATAGGACAGGGCTCAGATTGTGCCATCTTCCAGGGACGGCAGAGTAATTCAGTTGTGGTGGGTTTTTTTTTTTCAAGCTTGGCTGTTCTAATCCTCCTGAGATGTGACCTGGGAGCCATGAAAGGACCACATTTTTCTTGGAATGAGTGGTTGGGTGGGGCAGAGGGGAGCATCCAGCTGTGTGCTGAGCAGATGATGTTTTATTTTCACAGGTGGTATAACCTGTAAGTGACGGTATGGGGTGGGGTGCATCCTGGCACCAGCCTGGGAGACTCCGTCCTTGAACCTTTCTCAGAGTAGGGGAGGAAGGGAATAGGGTTCGTTCGGATGCCGGGGAGGTGCTCCGAGCTCCAGCCCCAGCTCCGTTCCAGGGCTGAGCATACCCTGCTGTAATTATCTGAGATCCTGACGGGATAAGCCTGCACCAACCTGTTAGTGAGTGGCAAGTGGACGTCCTTTGCAAGTGAATCCAGAAACTCACATTTAATTTTAAAATGACTTTGTTGCTAATCTGTGACTTATCAAAAGGGGATTTCTCTTTGCCTCCTTCTGTGATTATAGCTACCTTTCTGGAGATGAACGTCCTTATTTTTTGCATCTTTGCTCTTATCTCGGAGGTCGCTTCAGTCTTCCTCATCCCCAAGGATTTCCTCTGTAAGTTCTTGTTCTCGAAGGTGGGAGGAGTTAACTCTCAGCCCCAGAGACTGGCAAGCCTGGGATGCCCGCAGGGCCCACTCAGTCATTTTCTGCAGCCCTGGGGGCCTGCTGGGGATGCCGAAATCCCGGGGCATGTGCCTGCTCAGGCAGCGCCTGTGAGGCAGAGGGGAGGGCTTCTCAGTGGTTAGTGCCCAAGGTTCGGCCCTCAAATCCCAGACTCCCATCATGGGGTGACCTTGAGAACGAAGCTGCCTTTAGTTCCCTTCCTGGGAAGCCTCATGTATAAATGACAAATGCGAGGCAATTCGGTTCAAACACGGAGCCTCAGACCTGGCTCTGGGTGGCATTTAACACATGGAACTTCGGCATTGACTGGTCAGGTGGGACCACGACTAGGGCCCTGGAGTGGGGGATCTTCGGGGTCCCCTGCAGTGCCAGGTGTTGACCTTTGAGGGTCCGAGTGGACTGGGGAAGGATCAGGGGAGCCACAGGGGCCTCAGTGCCACATCACTGTCTGGCACGGGAGCGTTTTAATATTTTAATGGCTAGTTCAGCCGTGCGGTGTGTGTCAGCCCAGCTGAGGGAGCCAGGACCGGCTTGTCCCCATGTGGGCGCTTTTCAAGCATCCCCTTGCCATCTCCCAGTCCTACTTCCTTGGGGGTGGCTAGGATCCAAGAGGCAGCCTTCCCTCCTCCCCCATCACATTTGAAATGGTGCATTGTGTTGCACCAGGGAGAGGGAGACAGGAGCTTCTGGAATGAGCCTTGCACTTGGAGCAGGAGACCGGGGTTCTGGCCCCAGCTCTGTCTCCCCTTTCCGGGCCTCAGTTTCCCCACCTGTGCAGTATGGTCGTTGGTCTAGGTGCCTGAAAGCCCCTTCCAGCTCTGAGGTTCTGTGCCTGTCTGCTAAGTGTGTGCGTGTGTGTGTGCACGGACACTTCTCGGCAGGGTAGGCACTGTCTTTGGGAAGGTACTAGTCACATGTGTTGAGGAGTTCCTGTTTGGGGTCAGTCGGGACAGGAAGGGGGGCTCCTGTGAGAGCTGCAGCAGGTTCCGAGAATGCTGTGCTCAGGGGCAGAGGGCTCTGCTCTGTGCGGCACGGACAGGTGCACAGACGTACGGATTTTGCAGCACGTGGCAACCCCATAGAGACTCATCCCAGGGGTGACAGCGAGGGCCCCTTTGAGAGCCACCCCTCTGAGAAGATGCAGCTCTCACTCAAACGCGCAGCATCAGAGGGCCTGCGGGCTCTCCCTAATGCCCATCGGAGCACCTCAAGTTCAGAACCTCTGATCTAATCTAACCCCTGTCGAGGGAGGGGCTCAGAGAAGGGAAGCAACATTCCCAAGGCTCCCCAGCAAGTCACAGCACAGCAAGGCGCAGATCTACCGTAGGGAAGGGGAGGCATCGTCCCCTCACTCCTGGCCCGGCAGCCGCCGGCCTGCCTGGGACGTGGAGGACGGGCAGGAGCACCTCGCAGCCCCTGCTGGTCCGAGGGATGCGCGGGTGTGGAGACCTGTGTGGACATGTCCTTTCTCACGTGCAGAAGACAGGCAGGGCCAGAGATTCTGCCGTCTCGCAGGGCGGCCTGGGACGTCGGCCTCCCCGGCATGCTCTGCTCTTTCCTCCCCTTACGGCTCTGGCATGTCCCCAGTGCCCGTCCAAGGCTGCGCCTTCTGGTCAGCATAGCTGCTTGGGGGGGTTGTTTGCGGCATGTGGTATTTAGTCTTTATTTACCCACCCCCTCCTCCGCCGTGTATGTGTGTGTGTGTCTCTCTCTATCTCTATCTCTATCTATCTATCTCTATATATATATATATATATATGGATCACCGAGAGTTTGTGACTTCCTAATACGATCTACCATGACACCTGGACCTGTCTTCTGCTCTCTGTCCCCTTCACTGGGGATGCTGGGCATACATGCCAACATGGCAGCAGCTGATGTGAAGACAATGAGAAGCCACCAGTGCGGTTTATTTCTGTTAGGCACTGTGGCTGTGACCTGGGCTAAAAATAGCCCAGGCCCCAGGGGTGGTGGGCTGGAGCTGATGAGCTTAAATTACTCAGTTGTCACCCATGATGGGGTCCTTGAGGTGCTGGGATGTGAAGGGGGCGCCACAGCCCCCTCTCCCTCCTGCTCCCCATCCCCGGCTGCCGGCTGAGCCTCTGGGGCTGCTGCGTGGGACTCTGGGAGCAGCCGGACCCGAATCCTGACACCAATGCTTTCTTGCTGTGTGACTTCAGGCAAGACCTTTAACCTCTCTGAGACTCAGTTTTCTCAGGCATATGAAGGTAGTTTGGTGTGGTGGCTAAGAGTGTGGGCTCTGGAAAGAGAGCTCTTGGGTGTAGATCTTGGTTCTAGCACTTTCCAGTTGTCTCACTTCACCTCTCTGGGTCTCAGTTTTTCCACCTGTAAAGTGGGGACAATAAAAGACTTAGGAGAACTTTAAGGGTTAACGCTTGCAAAGTGCTCTGTGTCGAGCCTGGTGAGGAGCCAGGGCCCCACAGCTGTTATTGATGAAGGTGGTGTCGGTGATGGTGACAGTGGAATTACCCCCCAAACACCATCAGGCTGAGGGAGAGGAAGGTGAGTCCTTCCTGCCAGTCCTGCAGCTTTGGGATCCAGGAGAGAAAGGACATGGCCGGAAGTCCCTCCATCGCTTCATCCACGAAGCGGGCACACCGACCCCCTTTCCTTAAAGCACATGTGTCCGCGGACCAGGCGGCCGTAAGCGCGATGAGTAGGCCCTGCAGGAAGGGGCCCAGGAGAAGAACCCTCAGGACCCCACTGAGTCTTTTCATTCTTCGGGATCCTGGGTGGCTCCTGCTGACTCATCCCACCTCACCACCTCAGAGTCCGTGCACTTTTCCTGGGGAACCCGAGCTCCCCCTCACTCCCTGCCACTGTGCGCCTGCACAGGCTCCTGCAGGTGCCACAGGGTGGGATCCTTCAAGGCCAAGGCTGTGCCGTCCCCGTTTGGGGAGGCAGGGTTTGCAGTGACTTGCATGTGTGCGCGTGTGAATGAATGAAACCTCAACTGACTGACTAGCGGACCGGTCAGTTTGGGGGAGGTGCCTTGGCCCGTGGTCCAGCCAGAGGCCTGATTATGATGAGTCATTGGTGAAGTTTGGAAGGACTTTGCTTTCCTCTCGGACCTACTACAGGCAAGCCACAGGCCCCTCTCTCCTCCTGCCAGAGCGGTCATTGACATTTATTCATGCGTTGCACATTAATTGAGTACTTACAGTATGCCTGGCACCATAGTGGGCCTTGGGAACAAAATGGCGACAGTCCCTTTGGGACTTAGATAAAGCAGGAGGCTACTTATAAAATGTGATCTTTTGGTATGTGGTCACCCTAAAACACTCAGCTCATTGACATCAGAAATTCCATTACAAAAGTTTCATTCTTTGTTTTCAGGCTTTGTTCTCGGATAAAGAGCAGGGGTCGGGGGTGGGGTGATGTAGCCAGCCTTCCTTATTAGTCACTCACACGTGAGTGAGGAGGAGCTGTGAAATACTTTCCCAAAAGTGAGGCGAGGGCTTTTTTGGAGTGGGCAGTGGAGTTGGCACATGCTCATGGTAAGAGAGAAAGCCAAGGCAGAGAAAGGTGAGCATTCCTGGTTAGACATCCTGCTGGGGGGTAAAAAGCCCTACAACACCCAGGGGAACCCGAGGGCAGTTCTTGGGTTGCTGGGCCAGGGTTTTCAAAGCCTCCCACTGCCATAGATAAAGGCGGGGTTTTTGCTTTGAAATGCAAAATACGGTCACAGGTGATAGTTACGCCAGTTCTAGGTGTGTTGGGAGCCTCAGACTTTTTGCCAAGGTTCCTCTCCTGCCCATCATGCCCTAAGGGCTTGAGCAGAATAAGAATCAGGCCCTTTGCCTCCCAGTCAGCGTTTACTTCAGCTCTCCGCAGGAGTGTGAGCTGGCCCCAGCAGAACCGACCCGTTTCTCGGTAACCTCTCAGAGCTCCTGGGTGGGGAGGGGGGGGTGTTTCCTTCTCAGGCAGGACCCAGGGACTTGGGCTATCGGATAGCTCAGGGACCAGGCTGCGGCGACGGGGAGCCCAGCCAGGCCTCTGGGGCCCTTCTTAGAACAACTCTGCTCCCCATCTGGGCCGCGGCAATGGGGGAGCTGAGAGTGCCGTGCCGAGACTCCAGGCTGCCGTGTGCAATGTCACGGCGGTTTCCTCGAAGTAATTGTCTTGCTGTCATTAGTTATAATGACATAATGCATGCTTAAATCTCATTGTGATGGAGCCGTGTCAGACTCCGACTTAGCAATCCAGCTAGTAAGCAAGATGACAGGCCCCAGGAAGCTGGGGCTTGCGCCCACCCTTCCCCAGTGACTCGACAAGAGGAAGCTCATCTGGCTGCGTCCTAATGATGTTCGGTGTGTGAAGGCTTTATTTGCAGAGTGGGGTAAATACTGCCTCGGCTCTCAGTATAATCTCAGTGAGTTCATTCAGCTGCTTTCTTCTTGCTTCCTTTTTTCTCTTTCCTCCTTAATGCACCTACACAATGACAAGCAGCGACTTGTGAATGGAAGCTGCTTTCAGTGGAGAACAGATTATGTAAGCAGGTTCCGGGGCCAGCCGCGATGGTGGGGCGGCGTGCAGGGCTGCTGCAGACAGGGATGGATGATGTCTCCAAGGTCCCCAGGAGGCCCTCCTTGCTAGATGCCGGCAAAAAAGCACCTGTGTGGTCCCTTCTGTCCCACAGTCTGACCCCAGGCCCGTTCCCCTCCACCTGTTGGCCTTTTCCTCTGCTGTGTGTGGCTGGATTGATCTGTCAGCTTGAAGTAGGACGTCGGGACTTGAAGGCGATGCAGCCACCGGAAGTGGCTGCCACTGTGTCGGGCAGGGGTGCCTGGCCAAGTCTTTCTCCCAAAGGTCTGCGGGTTGGGGGCTTGTGAGAAAGGCTGCTGGATAGGACGGAAGACCTAAGTTTCTAATGGCAGTTTCCCCTCTGGTCATTAGAGACCTACCTGTTGTTCACCCGCCCCGGTCAGAGGGGAGACATTAGGCGTGGGCGTGTGGCACAGGGCAAACACAGGGCGGGGGCCGGCCCCCCAGGGTGGGTGAACACAACGTGCAGACCGGTGACAGACCTCCTCTGCCTTTCAGAAAAGGACATACTGCTGCTTCTCTAGATTAGCTTTTTCTCTTCCTTCCCTTGGCAGGGTTGATCTGGCCGGAGCCAGCCTCCATGTTATCTGCAGAGGGGTATGGACGTGTGTCCTTTTCCGAAGGATGCTAAGTGCTCTAGGTAAAAATCTCCAAGGAAACATAAATTGTCCTCACATGGCGGTGACAGGGGGTGGCTTTTTTCTGATTATAAAATGAGGAGAGCTGGACTTACCTGAATCCTCTCAGTTTCCCATGGAGAACTCATCCGCTCCGTAGGTTACGGACTTTTTTGTTCTGGCACAGGGAGCCGAGCGTTGAGTTACTCTCTCTCATTCCCTAGTACGGGACCATCACTGAGCCTTGCAGGCTGTTTTCTCAATTTTTAAAAAAAATTTTTAATTTTTTTTTTAGGGAGCAGGAAGGGGAGAGAGAAAGAGCGGGAGAGGAACATTGATGTGTGAGAGAAGCATCGATCGGTTGCCTCTTGCACGCCCCTGACTGGGGACCTGACTCACAGTCCAGGCATGTGTCCCGATTGGGAATCGAACCAGCGACCCCTCGGTCTGCAGAATGACACCCCACCCACTGAGCCACACCAGTCAAGGCCATTTTCTCAATTTTTCATGTTAAAATAATATTCTTTAAAAATGGAACATTGGAAATTAGTTGATGGTAGTTGTTAAAAGAAAAAACACACACACACAAAACAAAACACAAAAACTAGTGCCCTTCCTTGGCAAATAAAAATAGCAACAGACATGGAAAGAATTTCACTCATCCAAGAAATCCAAATGCCTGAGAGATAATTTTGTCCAACCATTAACCTCAGAGGTTATCAAATTTTAGTGCATGGAGACATCTCCTGGGGTATTTTTTAAAATGAAGATTCTTAAGGCCTACCCCTAGAAATTCTGATTCAGGCGATTTGGAGCCGTGCCCAGGAACTGGCAGTGTAAAGAATTTCCTGATGATTCTTTTGCCGCTGGCCCGTGGGTCGTTCTAGGGGAATGCTGCTTTTCCTGGCGGGTGACTCTCCTCCATCGCTCGTCGGGCAGCGGGTTTGAATGCCTCCCACGAGGGGGGCTCAGCATCCGCCAAGGCACCTGTACATGTCAGACAGGCCCTGTGAGCACGGTTGTCCTTTCTGATGTTGACTTAGAGCTGACTGCTGTCCCTTCTGGTTATTTTGTCTTCTGGAACCAAACTGAAGAAGTAAAATTCCTTAGACAAAGCACGGTTCTTACTAGTTCAGTGCACGTTAGGAGGTGATCACGTGAGGCTAAAAGTCCTAGTTCACTTTCGTCAGGGGGATGAATCCGGAAGTGCATGTCTAGACTGCTCCGCACGGTGATTTGGTTTCTCCTCAGTCAACACACGGCCGTTCATTCGTTCGGCTGATAAATACTTATTGACCATCTATGACAGTGTAGGTCAGAGAGTCCCACATAGAAGATGGACCTTTCATTTCCACATTTTTCCAATAAAATGATCAATCCCCTCAACTCCCACAAAACGTTTGCCAGACTTAAGTAAATAACCTATTAGAAAAAGGAAGAAAGAAAGCAAAAACCTACTAGGAATAGAAACGAAATGATCAAGTGTCCATTTACAATATTTGATTCATTAATCGTGTTACAGAAATATGTTATATGAAATAATCAGTCCATGAAACCTTTTTACCTGACATGCCCATGTATGTTAAAAAACAAGGAATAAACCAGAACAGTAAGGTAAGTTTTATAACTTTAGTGCAAGGCCATCTACTGCGAGTCTTTCCGTGAAGAGCGGGAGGGGGAGGAGACACTGTTTGGAGCTACCTGGTGGCTGAACAGTCGAGCAAGGACGCATGTAAGCCATTTTGTTATTCAAAAGGAAGTACATTGGCGAACTTTACTTTCAGTGATGAAAAACGCTGGACAGTGTGAGAAACTTGTTAAGGACAATGGTGATAAAAGGTGAATTTCTTTTTTCTGAGGAATATTTGGGGGGGGGGGTCCTTATCTTCTGCCTGGCCGTGTATAGTATCTGCCAGGCACTGCGCCCAGTGCTCGAGTGTAGTAAGCAGTTTAGCTTTGGTACTTTCTCTCAAGGAGGTAGACATGAATCAGTCGTCATGCATAAGGATACATAAAGAGAACCTGAGCTAAGGGTTATAGGAGGGGAACACAGATCTATGAGCGCATGTTACAAGGAAGTCTCACCTAATCCGGGAGCGCTTCCCTAAGGGAGTGGCATTTGACCTGAGAGCTGAAGGGTGAATAGGAGGTAACTGAGTAAAGAGAGGAGAAAAGAACATTCACGGCACTGAGCACAGCACGTGCAAAGGCCCTGAGGTGGCATTCACGGATCTGAAAGAAAGCCAGCTAGGGTGGAGCACCAGGTCAGGGGACCCCAATGTGAGATGAGGTTGCTGGTACCTGCAGGGCCAAGTGTGGCACCGACTCTCCGGAAAGAAGGAGGACAATGGGACATACCCCCCTCCCCAGGGAGAGAGTTTGTTCTGCAATTAACCATGGTGTGGGGCGCTTCCCTGAAAATATAGAGGATGAGAGTGGAGAGAGGAGGCTGGGGTAGTTGTTCGCCTACCTGGGTTTAAATTTCAGCCCTGCTGCTGTGTGATTTTGAGGAAATTTCTAAA
Source organism: Mormoops blainvillei (assembly GCA_004026545.1). Lineage (NCBI taxonomy): Eukaryota > Metazoa > Chordata > Mammalia > Chiroptera > Mormoopidae > Mormoops > Mormoops blainvillei. The sequence continues at coordinate 114,554 of PVJD01004265.1, forward strand.
TCTCCCTGCACCTCCGTTTTCTCATCTGGAAAATGGGGGTAACGATGACCTCATCGCATTGTCTTGGGAATTTAACAAGTCAATATACAGTCAGAGTCTTTGCTTGGAACAGGCACGGCCCATGAGTGGTGCAAATGAACATTAGTTATTCTGGTGGTAATGATGATGAAAGCTCAGAGCTCAGCATTCTAGAAGGGGTCCTGTTAATTCTTTCCACCCTCTGCCCACTGCCTCACCTCCATTAGGCCTTTATTCAAACCCCATCATCTCAGGCCTTTTCTGATCGTATGTAAAATTGCACCCCAACTCAAGAATCTGACTTCCTCCTCCTTTATTTCATATTCCTCCCTAGCACTTAGCACCATGCGACACTGTATCTATATTATTTATTTTGTTTGTTGCCCGCCTCCCCTCACTGGAACGCCAGCCCCCCCAGAGCAGGAATAACCTGACTGTGGTGTCAGTTACCATATGCCCAGGGCACTGTATCCCAGCCTACAGTTGGTGCTCAGTAAGTGTTTGTTAGGTGAGCGAACACCGACTGTATCAGTCTAATGCTCCTTGCTCGTATTCGAAGCCTGACCCACTTCTCAGGCGGCTCTGACTCACCGAAGGGCTCGTTAAACAGCAAAAGCAATGGAAACAAGCCCCAAACCCTAGAAGGGGAGCGGGGGCGCGGGGTGGACAGGGAAAACGTGGAGGCGCCGGAGAGTTTGGTGACGGGGAAGAAAGCAAAGGCCTTTTATAAAAACCAGCCCAGCGACCTAATCTTTTTAACCTGATCAGTCACATCAGGCCTTTGTCAATATCACCATTACCTCAGCCCGGGCAGTGGCAACTGGTGGGGCAGCAGCCGTGTTCAATATTGAAGAAGACCTGCATTGCAGGCGAAGGGTTGGGGCCGCTTGGGGAGGACGCGGCAGCAGCAAATGCTCAGGGACAGTCTCTTAAGGGGTAGATTGCTTTTAAAAGGAGAGAAGAGAAGGAAAACCTCAAAGCCTCCAGCCGCCCCCCGGCCTCCCCTGATCCCTGGTCCCATCGAACAGCACACCCCGGAGTTACTCGCCCCGACTCAGGACGAGAGAACGCTGCTGGCAGAAGGGCAGCCGTGAACCAGGAAGCTGGGTCTTGTGCGTTCTGTTTTTTCTAGACTTGCATAAAGCTGTGGCTTTCTGAGGGTCAGCGTGACTACATCCAGTGGCTCCCAACAGCTTTAGGAATAGATTCTGGTCATCTCGGAGTTCTGCTTTCCTCTGGGCTGGTCTCACTCTCAGGCAGCCTTTCTCCTCCTGGTAGAATGCCATCAAGTCCAAGTGTGTCTTATCCCAGCTTCAACCCAGTAGGAAAAAAAAAAGAGAGACCTTTTTTCCGCAGATCCCAACAAGAGTCCCAGAAGTGAGTCTAACTGGTCTGCACTGGGCAACTTCTCCAACTTTGAATCAACTCTATGTGGTCAGAAGAGGAGAATGTGCTGATTGACCAGGCCAGGGTCGTGTGACCCCCCTCTTCCGGGAGCTGGGAGCTGAGGTCAACCCCATGAAAACACCGTGGTCTGAGACAGAGAAAGAGGGTTCCCTAAAAGAGAACTGGAGTGTTGGTACTGGGAGAGGGAGAAACAGATGCCCACTTCCCATCCCCCCCATGGAACTTGCGGTCTTACGGAGGATGATTTCTGTGAACGATGGAAGGCAAAGCCCCGAGTTTCTGTCTCGTACATTAAAAAAATCAGAGAAGAAAGATGACTGGAGAAGACATCACAGGTCAAGGAAGACTTGACGTGGGATTTGAGGGGTTAAATGTAGGAGCAAGAACATTCCAGGGCATGAGAAAAGCTTCCTCAGCGCCATTCCACGCTATTCCAGTAGCTTCTGCCGCATGAAACTCAGGGAGAGCATGTCAGATCATACATGGTTGGCGGATTCCAACTTGTAGGACGCACACCAATTACTGGTCTCTGTCTGTCTCTCTCCCTCCTCCAGCAACCCCCCCCCCCGCCCCGCCTCCTTCGGGGCAGGTCGTTTGTGTGGCGCTGTCCGTGGTCCTGAACCACAGCTCCACTTCCTGCCCAACCTTTCTCCCGAATGAGGACTTCCAGTCTGTTGCTGTTCTCTCTCTCCATGCAAAACATGCACTGCCACCATTGCCTGTGTCAGCAGGGGTCCCAGCAGGAAACAGGTGACAACTCAAAGTGTGTGATTTGAGGAGAGTTTTTAAGAAATGCAAAAGCGTGAGCGGGTTTAAGGAAAGCCAACCAAGGTTTGTGAAGCTCCCGGGGGCTAGCAAAAGTGGCGAGCGGATACCACCCCTAGTCCGGAAGGGGGCGAGCTGGGGAATTTGTTGTAGGAGAGGGCTGCCTGATCAGGGCTGTGACCTTTGGCAGGGGACGCAGCCAGCCCATGGCAACACTGCAGAGAGGGAGCCCAGACCTCACTCTCCTCCCTCCATTCTCTCCTAGGCCTCTCCATGGGCTAAATCCACATGGGAACCAGAGGGCAAGGGAACTGATTAAAGTGATACATACAAGCCAGTCTTCTGGGGACGAGCAAGGAGGAGAAGGGTGAGACGTGGAGATGGCGGGGGGGGGGGGCGGCGAGAAAAAGATACGGCACACTGCCGTTATCATTTGCTGCATAACAATCCCCCCAAAGTTAGTGGCTTAACACACGACCATTTATCGGCTTGCATTTCTGCAGTTTGGCCCGGAATCAGTTGGGCGGTACTTCCGTTGGTCTGGAGACTGAAAAGCTGGATCATACAAGATAGTCCCATTCACATGTCTGGCGGTAGCTGAGCTGTGGGGTGGGAAACCTTAGTTTTTCCCCATGTGGCTAGACTGAGTCTGTAGATTTCTAACATAGTAGTAGGACTTCTTCCGAGGACAAGCCCCAATGGGAAAGCACTTATCAGGCCTATACTTGTGATTTACCAGTAGCCAAACAAAGCCGCGTGCTAAGCCTATGCACAAAGTTAGGGTGGAACGGGCTACGTAGTTTGGAAGGCATGTTCACTAAGGGACATCAGTTTAACAACCTGCCGTGCTGCCCCCATACAAATAGAGTCATAGCCCATGTTTCCCATTTCCGCCGCTGTCTGCATATAGTTTTAACATCTCATGCAAGTTCCTGACTAGTAAAAAAGCGATTTCGAGAAAGTCATATGTTGACAAGGTGCATGTGTCCATGTCTTCCCCTAATGCCATGTAAACGCTTCACTAAGTAGAGTGAGTAGTTTTGAGAAGAAGAGAAACTAGACTTAGCTTCAGATATAGTTTTGGCATAATGTCTGTCCTTAGGTCTTAAGTTGGGGGATGCAGGGGATGCACGGCGACTCACCTGATGTAGCTCGAAGGTATTGCACATGCACTTGTGTCTCTGCGTGTCTGTGTGCCCCTGTCATGTGTGTGGTGCATGCATATATGGCCTCTCATGTCGGGTTTGGATGCTGGCTTTGCCATTCGGTGACGTTGGCCAATGCCTAACCTCTCCCCGTCTCGGTTTCCTGGTATAAAATAGGGCTAATGGTGGAGCTGGGAATTGAGTTACATGACCCTGTGCTAGGTACCAACATGTGTAAAGCACTGAGCACGAGCCTGGAACAGGATGGAAGCTCTCTGTCTATTTGGACTTCGATGAAGAAGGGTGGAGTTGGAAGAAGATGGTGGGAGTGGGCGAGCTGGGAGTCAGACAGGTCTGCTTGACTGTTTTCTGGCTCTGACTCTATCTTGGGGTGAGCCAGTTAACTTTTATGAACCTCAATTTTTCTGTCTGTAAAATGGACTCAGTGGGGTTTCTTTGCAAGAGTTATACGAACCCATGCATGTAAATGACAGTGTTATTCCCAGCCTTTATATCCTGGAGATGTGACAAAGATTACTTATTCCTGTTTATTTGGAACTAACCATGTGCCTGTAGTATTAACTCATGCAACCCTTCAACATCCCTGTGAAGTAGGTGCTATTACTATTTTTATAATCCCTGTTTTTCAAGTGAAGAAACTGAGGTGCAGAGAGGTTTAGTCACTCTCCTGCCATCGTAAAACTAGAAAGTGGCAGAGCTGGAATTTGAACCCTGACAACTTGTCCCCTCGTAACCTCTACACTCCTCAACTGCCAGTGATAAGGGTCCTTACGCCCGCCTGCATGGGTGATTGTGAAGACCAAGGGCTTTGTAGACGGCAGGGTGCTCCATCCACACTTGATGTTCTGAGGACTGTTTCCAGGGGGACCTGGGGAGAGAGACAGGAACTTTGTGGCTCGTTCCCGCTCTCCGACCAACCCTGACCGAGATTCATATTTCTGTTCCTCTCCCCAATCTGGCGCCAGGACGACCTGGGCAGGAGAGAGGCATGGGTAGGGGCAAATATTTAAGATCTATTATTCATGGGGACTAAGAGAAGCTTTCTGGGTTTGGTTTTTTCTTTTTTCTGATGTGGTCTCAGATTCCTTAAAATCCACACCCCAGGGAAGTGGCCATGGCCAGACTGTCTGAGGCACTAAGTGTCCTTCCTGGACAGAGACTTTGTAACCCATGTTGCTTTGGCGGTGGGGTTCTGCAGGAGCTCCTGGGAAACACCTAGGGAGGGTTTGCCCGGTGCCAGCACTGGTCTCCATACTCTTTCCTTTCAGTTTTCCACTCTACGTCTCTCAACAACTCTGTGAAGTAGATGCTGGTACAGCCCCATTTTACAGACAAGGAAACGAAAGAAGGCTCTGAAGTGTTCAGTAATTTGCCCAAGCTCACCTCGCTTAAGTTTAGCTGGGGGTTGAACCCAGATCCATGTGATTCCAAAGCCTGAGCCGTTGATGGAAGGTTCTGTCATGCAGTTTGTACTGTGGGTGCAGCGAGGGTGGTGCACATGCACATGTGTGTAAGGCGAGAAGACAAATAGAGCCCTTGCTGGGGCTCTAGCTGCTGCTTCTTCACGAGGATGAAGTGAAAATATGCATTTTCCCAGGGAAGGGAGCATCTAAAGCCAGAGGACCATTTTCTTGTAACCAGAGACTGGCTTTGACTGCCTGATAAGAGAGTCAGGCCAAGTCAGGTTTGAGAGGAAGAGTCTGTGAGCTTGAGACATTTTCCCCCCAAATGCAGAAAGAGGTTGATTCAGAAAAGCGCACTGCTCTCTTTACAACACCCTCAACATGTAGTTTTGCTATTTGTGCTTGGTTACCTCCAGTGATTGGGAGCTCATTACCTGTGAAAGTAGCATATCCTTTTGATACTCTGATGGTTAAAAAGTTGTTCTTTACTTTAAGCCAGATTCTCCCTTACTTTACCTGTTCCCTGTTGGTGCCAGATCTGGCCAGGCAGCTGTGTTTTAAAAATGACTGTCCCAAGTAGTGGTTAAACGTGTTGGTATTAAAAGGAGACACACCTGGGTTTATAAGCTGACTGACTCCACCATTCCTGGCTGGTGATTTTGGGTGACTTAATATAGCTTTTGAGTCTCCAAAGTGGCAATAACTTCAAAGCCTACTTCTTGGATGGGGTTGAAGGAGAAATGAGGTCGTTTATGAAAATTGCCCACCTGAAGGCTGTTAATTTCTATACTGCCCACCTTTGCTAAGTGCAGACACTCAGGGCAAGATTGTGAGCTGGTCAAGAACATAGGCTCTGGAGTCACACTGCCAGGATTCCAAATGTGTCCCCATCACTTACTGGCGATGCAGCCTGGGAGAAGTCGCCCAACCTCTCTGTGTTCCAGGTGCCTCACTTGTAAAAGGGGACCAGTCATCATTCATTGGGCCACCGTGAGGATTAGGTGAGCTAAGGACCTAGAAGAGGGGCTGGCATAGGGTAGGTATGCAGTAACTGATTGCACACCCAGAGGAATCAATGAAGATAATTTAATGAAGGGACCGTTATTGACAAACATGTGAGCAAGCCAGCAAGGCCACAGGAAGCCAGGATGCTGAAGCTCCATTTCCAACAGACAGCAGTCATCATTTCCAGGCCTGGAGGGGCAGGGGATGGGACAGCCATGGACCTGGAAGAGAAAGGGTTCTACAGAGAGGTCCTCCTGACAAGAGCTGTGACCTTCAATAGGGTACCGCAGCCAGCCCATGGTGACTGGCAGGAGGGGTCCCGGGGATAAATATCCCGGCCTGTCTCTTCCCCAACGCCAGTCTTCTGCTGGTGTCTCTCATTAGATAAACGCAGCCAGCAACCAGAGGGCAAGGGCGCCGCTGGGACTGTCCACATGGGGCAGCCCCCTAGGGCACAGAGCCGGGTGGAGGGTGAGTGGATCTGGAGAGGGAAATGGAAGCGCTCCAACAAAGCTATTCTCATTATTAGGCTGGACCATGTGATGCTGCCACTGCACAACCATACTTGTCGGATCAAAATGGCACATTAATGTGCTCAACCAAATATTACATTGTTTGCGCTGACAATCAATAGAGCAGGGGGTCAGAAAGTTCATTTATGCAAGACTCTGGTCTGAGTCCTGGAATATTCCGCCTGCTCCCGGTGTGACCTTGCGAAACCCCAGGGCCTCTGTTTCCTCATTTGTGAAGTGGGAGTGCTGTGCCTCTCATCTGTGATTTGTGGAAATGCCCCCTAGGTGAGAGGATGGGGCCTGCTGTCATTTTTTTAAGGGGATAAATGCCACTCCCTTCTCTGTGTACAGACGGTCCTTGACTTAACAATAGGGCTACACCCCAGTAGACACAGCATAAGTTGCAAACATTGTAAACTGAAAACGCGTTTGATACACCTGACCTACAGAACACTGTCCCCTAGCCTAGCCCCCCGTCCACACGCTCAGAACACACCTTAGCGTACAGTTGGGCAGCGTCATCTTCACAAAGCCTGTTTCATAATGAGGCATTGAGCTCATGTCATTTATTATGCGTATCACTTTGGAACCATTGTAAAGTTGAAAAATCGTAAGTGAAACCATAATAAGTTGGGGACCGTCTGTATTTTGTCCCCAAGGCACGGGAAGGATCAGGATGACACTTGTGGTCTCCCTGGCCCCGTGAGATTCAGGGCTGTAGGTAAGTCAGTTCCAACTGAGTTTTTATCAGCATGAGCTTCGTAGCAACCCAGGCTTCAGTGGCAGCCAGGGGCCATTAAGCTGAGCCACTTGTCTTAATACTCAGACCTGTCTAATCACACTTCCCTGCGTGAGGCCGTGTGTCCGTGTGTGCAGGCATGAATGCAGAAGTCATCCTGATCGGCTTCTCTTTTCCTCATTCGCCGCAGCATAACTGGGGCCAAGATAAGCACGGCTGACAGCACAGCAAAGGCAAGGTCCCACTTTATTGAGGTACAGGGTAATTGGCTGGACGGTGCACGGAGCCCCGACGACGGTTCTGTGCACAGCGTCTGCCTTTGTGGTTTGCAGTTCAGTATTTGGGTTTATAGACTCAGGGCTCAGAGGGATTCATAAACCAGGAGAGGAAGGAAATGTTTGGGGTACCCCTGTCCAGCAAGAGACATTCTCCCCAGGAAGATCAGTTCTGGGTGCTCTGCCCCCACCGTCAGTGAGTGTGTTTTGTATTTACCTCTGTGCATTCATTTCAAATGCGCGTCCTGTTGTGACTTAACTGGCTGTGTGTCCTTGGGCAAATGACTTCACCTCTCTGGGCTTCAGTGGCATTTTGTACATTAGCAAATCCAAACCTTTTCCAAACACACACGCGCGCACACACACACACACACACACACACACACACACACACAACTTTTTTAGAGGCAGCAAAGAAATGAGTCTTTGTTTTTAATTTGAGCCAGCTCTCTCATTCTGGCTTTAAATACTGCCACCTCATTTGTCTTCTTAAGTACTTAGTTTTACTTTTAATCAGTGCTGTTCATTGCCGCTGAATTTTAATTGTCAGTGCAGGGGCTCAGCAGGCCTCAGTGCGGATGCTTTACAAATGTCTCCTGTCCTCCCGCAAGGCCTGAGCTTGGGTGGCAGTTCCTCCGACGTGGAGGCTGAGGGTTTACAGGGAGTGGCTGGAGGCTGGTGTATATTTTTCCAGACCTCAACTAACTCTGGTTGCCTTTGAGATTCCTGTTCGCTCCAAGGTAACTGGTCTCTGAAGACACACAGAGTTCAGGAGGGTTGCCATGCAGAAATTCAATTTAAATTTGACTTGAGGGGATGGGGGAAGGAACAAATTGGCTCACGGTATCTGAAAAGGCTATAATAGTCAGGTAAGGCTGGGTCCAGCATTCCAACACCATCATCCCCAGCCTCAGGAATCGGTCTCTCTCCGTCTCTCAGCTCTGCTTCCGTCCTTTGACTGGCCTGTCTCACGTGGTTGCAAAAGTGACCAATAGCAGCTCCAGGCTTCTGTCCTTTGAGCATAGCAACTCCAGTGGAAAGAAAGCGCTTCCATGTAGCTCCAGCAGAAGTTTTAGGGGAGGCCTTGATAGGTCCAGATTGGGTCATGTGACTATCCCTGACCCAGTCACTGTCGTCCATCGGGTGGGCTGCACTGATTGGCCAGGTGAGGGTCATTGGCCCACCTCTAGGAACCAGGTTTGGGTGAGTCCCACCCAAACCACATGGATTGACACTGAGAGAGAGATGATTTCTCAAAGGAAAATTATGGTGCTGTGACCCTCTGAAAGGGGAGATAATGTTGGGGAGGCAGAAAGAAGCAATCTCAACTGTGCATGTCCACTGTGGAGCCTCACTCAAATACACACCTGGGATTTGTTTTCCTCCCAACCCCACCTGCAAATGCCGTCAACAATCACCTCCTTGCCTAAGACTTGAAAAGCATTTTAGATTAAAATGTTCCTGTCTGCGTGCTAACTCGTCAGCTCTTCCTGACAACCCTGCAAGGCAGGCATGATGAAGACAGGGGTTTTGATGTCCTCGTTTTGCAGATGCAAAAACTGAGGCCTCAAATGACTAAGTGACTTTCCAGAGTCACACAGAAAATGAATAGGGGGGCTAGGGTTGGATCCCAGGGCTCTGGGTCCGAGTCCAGCAATTGTCCTCCAACAATGGGCTGCCAAGTCAGCTTTTGCTGCGTAACAAAGCGCCCGACAGATTTAGTGGCTTAGAGCAACGGCCCATATTTATCTCGCAATTGTTTAGGTCAGTGATTGGGTTGAGTCCAGTTGGGTGGTTCTCCTGGTCTAGGCCAGACTTGGATGATCTTGGTTGGGCTCATTCACATCTGTGGTCAGCCTGTGTGTTGGCTGGGACTGGCTGGCTTACGATGGGGCAGCTGCAGCAACTGACAACCGTGGTCCCCATCATGTGGTCACTGCAACCTGTCCAAGATGTGGAGCGGTGGGAGATGGGCTCTGTGCTTACCTTAAAAACCTTTTAAGTAGGGACTGTCCTGTGGGATTGTTTGAAGGCTCGGAGCACAAACCATCTGTTATTGCTATATGGCAGTGAGAGAACCATAGGAGGTGACAGTGGGTTTGCTTGTTTCAAGGCCAGGAGCGCAGAGGTGCCTTCATCTTGGGCATCTCTTAGGACGTTATCCGTCCTGTCTCGAGCACCCACCAGCTCAGCGTGGAAGGAGCCACGGCCTGTTGTTCCAGCTGGCCCTGGGAACAACTCTTCCATGGCTTCTGCCTCAGGGCGGGACGCGAATGGCCCTTATGATCTGATCCCATGACTGCTCTGGTCTCAGCTCCCGCCCACGGCCCGTTGCTCACTCCACACCAGCCCCTCTCCCCTCCTTGCCATTGCTCCAACTTACAAAACACATGCCCACCACAGGGCCTTTGCACTTGCTTTCCCCTCTGCCTGGAATGCTCTACCTCAGATACCCAGGTATGGCTCAGTCCATTACCCTCTTCAACTCTTTGCTCAAATGTCACCTCTCAAAGAGGCCCCCTCTGATCACCTGTTTAAAGTCGACCGTCGCTCTCCGTCACCCGCCCATTTTCCCTGTTGTGTTTACCTTTAAAGAGCTCATCATCAGCTGATGTATTTTATATTTGGCTTGTTTGGTTATTATCTGTCTTCCCCAATAGAAGGTAAATAACTTGACAACAGTGGTTTTCCTGTTTTGTGTTTGTGTTAATGCTGTATCCGCAGTGCTTAGAACAGTGTTTGGAACATTGTAATAAGTGTTCTATAAATATTTTTGATGAAATTCTGTGCTTTTAAAGCCCGAATTGGCTTAATTTTACTTTTAAAAAACACTGCATGGGCTAAGTAAAACCTACTTTCAGCCCGGATCCTGTCCACGGACCCCCCACGGCACCCCCATTTGAGGCTTTTTTGTGTAAGTTGCATTCCCCACCCCATCAAAGAGTCTGAGCGAGTTTTCCCAGATTCCTGACTGAGCAGCAGTAGGCTGGACTCCGGAGGAGGGAAGGGACAGGAGAAGAGGCGGAGAGACGGAACCGCCCGGGCACCATCCAGGCTGGTGGCTGCCTGTTCCGCTGTGAAGTGTCTGGTTTCATTCCAAGACTGTGGAGCTGGGGGAGGGGGGAGTGGGGAGCGGGGGAGGGCGTCTGTGGCATTGAACTCCAAGAAGACAGCTGAGCTCACACAGGTTCCCTGCAGTGCCCTGAAGTGCCACGTAGCGCCTGGACCAACCCACCCCAACCCGGCCCCCGCCGAGTCGCGCTTAGGTGCCTGCTGTGACTCTGAAGCTAAGTGTGTTTTAAGAGTTGCTTTTCAGGTCCACGAAAATCTGCTGAGATTCTGGGGGACAGAGGCGCAGCACCGGTCCTCAGCAGACAGGACCAAAGGAGCCACGGGAGGGGCAGGCAGAACCAAGCGGGAGGGGGAGGAAGGGGAGGCTCTGAATCCGGCTTTTCTGGGTGTGGCACCGGGTCCCCGAGGCAGTTTGAGATGCAGGGTGGTGTCCAGGTCAGCGCCTAGCCATGGAGGCGGGCACAGCTGGAGCAAGGACTGGCCCGGACACCTCCTCGAAGGTGGGTTGCTGTCCGACTTACCGAAGGTTCACCGAGCATCTACTGCATGTCTTACTCAGGGCTGGCTGCAAAGTAGAAGAGCAAGGCCCCCTGTCCAAAAATTATTAAGAATTTCAAGACAATGACAGCAGAGCCTTAAGCCAAGTGCAGGGTCCATCTGTGCACGGGCACAGCGTGATGGTACAGGTCACAAGCTGATAAGCTGGCCCTGTGAGCACAGGCGGTACAGCTGCTCAATAAATACAGACCCGTCGAATAAATGAGATCCTGCTCTGTTGGATCTTAAAAAAGAAGGTGGAGAGACAAGCCACGATAATAGTAATAATAAATCATGATAAATATCATTAAAGAAACAAACAGGGTACAGTGAGAGTAAGACCCCAACAATCTCAGTCCCAGGCAGCAATGTCCTACCAATGTGAACAGAGTAGTGAGTAGCAAGCAGCCCGTGGACTTTGGGGACAGAGTTCAAATCCCAGCTCTGCCACTTGATAGCTCTGTGATTTCAAGCAGGTGGCTTAACCACCCGGAGCCTCAGCTTTGTCACCTGTAAAATGAAGAAATACAACCTACTTAAGCAGGAGGTAAGAATTAAAGTAAAGAAAGAAGGTGTGGAGTTTGGCTCATAGCAGGTGCCCGAGAAATGTCAGTCATTTATCATCAGATAAACGATAGTCTCAGAGAAGTAGGAAAAGGGAATTGTCATTCTACAGGTGCCGGTGTGTGTGTCAGGAGCCATGGTAGGCGCTCACACTCTCAGCCCAGTGACTCCAAGGTTCCTCGTTGGCCCTAGGCCTGGACCAGTACTGTCAGCCTGACATACGCCTCTCTGCTTGTGACCCTGGTGCCAGCGGTTGGTTCCCCTCCCCGCACCCTCCCTGGTTACGTCGTGGCGATGCTCAGGGGGCCACGGGAAAGTGGGAGGTGATCCGAAAATGTCCGAGGCTCACCTCTGGACATCCCCCATTTCCATCAACTCCCTCTCAAACCTGAGATCTTAGCTGGACTTCATGGAGAGCCACCTGCAGGCAGGTGGGACAACGACTTCACCTCACACGACGTCAGACGGGCAGATGGATAGGAGGCTTGCCAAGGGTGGTCTAACCAACGCGGGGGCCAGAACCCACTTTCCTAAGAGTCTGCCTTCTACTTTCACGTGTGGTCCAAGCTCTGGACGGAGAGCCTGAGATGGGATTTCTTGTGCTAGCGATGGACTCGGGACAGGACGGTGGAGACACAGGCATCACCTGGATGTGGCTTCAGCTGGAGTGTGGCCTCAGCCTGATCCCACGGGTGTGGGGACTCTGGGACGTGCTGGCACCACAGAGCCATCCTGCCTGGAGACAAGGGGGCTGCACTTTTATACTCTTCTCATATTGGTCATTGCCTTCGGGCTGTTCCTGGCCTGGGTGTAGCCTCCGAAGGATCTCTGGGCAAGGCCGCAGTTCTTGTTGGCTGAGGGCAAGTCCCTGGACAACCGCACTGCTACGAGCCCTCAGTTGCTACCTTTCCTAGAGGTCGGGGTCGGACACCACGCCCGTAAAAGGGCATCAACGGTGTCTGCGAGGCCCCCTCCCCGCCCCCTGCTTCCCACATCACCCCAGCCGTGATCTGCCAGTGAACCCGGCCTCCTTCCCCTGGGACTGTCTTCCAGTTGTTCAGATGTCCCGACTGCTCAGGCAGCCCCGTCCCCTGGCCCAGGCCTGGCTGACTGGGTCAAATTCACTGCTGGGCCGTTCAGTGTTTTGAGAGCCCTGGGTGGCCAAGTTCAAGTAACCAGTGCTGCCCAGGGCGGCTTCTGGCCTGGGGTGACAGAGCTGAGTGTTTTCCACCGTGGGGCGGTCAGCAGGAGTTTGGACTTCTCAGGTAGAGTTTGAACAGGAAATGAGTTCTTGGCGAACATGACTGAAAGCAGGAGAGGGTGTGCAGGCCAGGTTTGGCCTGGAGAGCCACAGAGTTTGGAGATCAGAGTTCCTCGGGGGGACTGCACCCCTTGCCCCAGCCCTCTCTGCCTCCCGGGGTCCTGCCTCCGAGGACCCTGCTTCATTGCTGCAGCAAAGCGGGAGACAAGGCTTTCAAGCGGACGTTCCGCAGTCTGGGCCGGGGCCAGCCAAGGAAGCTCATTACCAGGGGACTGGGGCCCTGGGCCCCCAGGCCAGCCTCGCGCCTCTCTTGGCATGTGCAGTTATGAGAAGCGAAGATTCTTTCCAGCAGATTTATTTCCCAACAGGAGTCATCTCTTCTTTCTGGTTTTGAAGTGGAAACAATGAAATGATCAGGTTAATCTGGGAAGATGATGTTAATCGCATGGGAGCAGACGAAATGGCTTCTCCATAAGGGGTTTCCCTCCCATGTGTCCAACCGGGAACCCCCCCGCCGGCCCCTGGTTTCACCCACCCAAAGATTTAATCATTCCACAGGCTGCTAGATAGGAAAGGGTTCTCTCCCTGTCCCCCACCCCCCAGCTTCTCGCCTATTCAGTTTCCCAGGAAACGGGCTGTGCTGTAACCAGACCCTCAGGGAAATCAGGACCTCTGGGAACTCTGACCCTACCTCCACTGGGTATGTGGCCTTGAGTCTGTGAATGAGAAGAATGTGGGGCACTGGCCAGGTAGCTCAGTTGGTTAGAACATCAGCGCCATATGCCAAGGTTGTGGGTTCTATCCCCGGTCAGGGCACATACAAGAACCGATGAATGCATCAATAAGTGGAACAACAGATTGATGGGTCTCTCTCTCCCTCTCTCGCAAATCAATCAATAAATTTCTTTTAAAGAGAACAGTGTGGCTTTAAGGGAGGGACCTTCAGCTCTGGTCCATTTCTGCCAGTAGGGAGCTGTGACCTCCAGTGGGAGCCCTCCATCTCGGGGCCTGAGGTTCCCCATCTGGAAGGCAGACAGGCTGCGCGAAGTCCCTGTCTTTTCTGCGCCCCCCAGAGTACTCGGCATAGAGGATGGCCTTGAGAAGTAACAAGGGGCCGAGTAACTATTTGGGTGACGTCCTCTCTGGGTTACTGTTTTCCAGGAAACAGGACTTCCGCCATGACCGACACCGTAGTCAGCAGCAGTTCCAGCCGTTGGGTGTGTCCCAGTGACCGACCCCTTCAATCCAAGTAAGTCGCTGCGTCTTCCGGCAGGGGCTTGTTGTGGGCCCCTGGGGTCCTGAGCATTCTGCCCTTGAAGGAGGAAAGGAATAGCGAGCAAAGAACTGGTCTCTCCTTCCCCGAGGTGGGGAGGGGCGGAGCAAAGGAAGCCATGGGAGTTTTGTTGTGGAAACGTCTCCCCTAATTTCACTGCTTTGCAAGGTCGGAATGGCAAGCCGAGACCCTGAGCTGCATGCCCCAGGCTAGAGGAGGCCTGGTGAGTGGTCAGAGCACGGGCCGGGGGTTAGAATCAGACTTGGTTCTGGTTCTAGGTCTTAGCTCTTAATTTACCGTGTGATCAAAGGCGACTCTCTTATCCTCTCTGGGCCTCAGTTTCCTCCATCAAATAAGAAAGATGGACAAGATCAGAGGTCGCAAACCAATAGGCCACCTGCTGACTCTGACTTTCCAAACTATGTTTTTTTTATTTGTTAGCCCGATCGTTTAAAAATTGGGAAATTTCACATAAAAGTGACTTCCCATTCTGTGTCCAGTAATTATTATCCCCGAATCAGTGGTGTGCTGGACCCATCCCTTCATGGCTCGTAAGAGCTGATGCTTAGTTTCCAGAAATTTCACAAGCCGGCGGTTAAACACGGCCCTTATTAAGTCATATAATTTGACAATTAAATTACATTAAACACAGGATTAATCCCTTCTGAATCCTTTTACTACACTTTATTATTCTGCCTTGTTTACGCCTATTCCACCTGCATGGTGAAATACAGAACAATGGCGCACCCCCATACCTGCTCCCAGTTCCATAGCCGGCGACACCCTGTGGGCTCTTGAACTCGCCCGCAGATTCGACTCAAACAGCATCCGGCACGCCCTGCCCGGAGCCCGGAGCGGACCTGCCCATCGGGGTCCGCCGTTACCCTTCCCTCAGATTCTCACTCCTCAGGGCTCTTCCCTTTGAACGCCTCGCTCATCCTTTACTGCGAGCTCAGTCTGTGACACTCTTGGGGCCTGCCTTGGGGATGTTTTTCTGCAGAAAGATTGGCGTTTGCTACACCCAGGAGGAAGGTGCGCTGTTCACCCAGGATGACTCGAGCTCCCCTGCAGTGTGTCCCGGCCCAGTGGTGGGTGGGGGAGGAGGGCGGGAGGCGGGGTCTCCGATCCGGCTTCTCTGCTGTGTTATTAGGAGCGCAGGGTCAGCCTCTAGAGCACAGTGCTGGCATTTGCATCGACCGACTGCTCACGGCTCCCTGTTCTGGATTCAGTTTACTGGGTGGCTGTTTTGTTTCTTTTTTTTAATCTTTTTTTTAAAATTGCCTTTTAAAACTATAATTAATGTCACATCAGCAGTACACATTTGCAGTGCAGTCAGATCATTTTTAAACGTGTGTAGACTCCTGCACTCTCGTTATTTCTCCTTGCCCCTCCCATCCCGAGTTAATCACTCATCTTCTTTCTCTAACTGTGAATTAATTTACACTCTCTAGAATTTTACATGAACGGAATCCTATAGTGTCTCCTCTTTTGGAGGGAGAGATGTTTCTCTTCTCTCACTCGGAATAATTCATGATCAGTCCATACGTTTTGCAGTTCAGTAGTTTGTTCCTTCTGGTTGATGAATAGCATCTTTCGTGGTGTGGCTACCACAGCGTGTTTATTCACTTATCCACTGATGGACGTTTGGACTGTTTCCAGTTTGAGGCTAGAACCAATAAAACTTTGTATAGGCATAACGCTTTCATTTCTCTTGGGTAAATACCTAGGAGTGGAATGCCTCGGTTGTATGGTAGGTGTATGTTTCACTTTCTAAGAAACTGCCAAACTGTTATCCAGATTAGTTGTATCAACTTAAATTTCCAGCAGAATCGTATGAGAGTCCCTCCTTCTCCACCTCCTCCCCGGCGCTTGCTATAACCCGTCTTTTTCATTTTAACCATTCTAGTGTGTGAGTGGTGGCGTTTCTTTGCGGCTTTAATTTGCGTTTCCCTAGCGGCTATGACGTTGCGTGTCTTCTTATGTAACCTGCCATCATACGACCTCTTTGTTGAATTATCTGTTCAGACACCTTGTCCATATGTAACACAGGTCATTCAACCCCTTGTTAAGTTCCGGCAGGTTTTTCTTCCCCTGGTAGGTTAGAAACGGAAGTCCCTTGTTGGTTGTACCGTTTGCAGCTGTTTTCTCAGTCCGTCCCTTGCCTTTTCTTTTTTGTAACAGTCTTTCGAAGAGGGAGAGTCATTTTTATTTTGATGAGGTCTGTTTTGTTTCTTTATTTTGAGAGGGGAAGAGTCAGAGAGTTCCCTTGCTTTCTGAGCCCAGAACGAACTGCAGGGAAAGAGCGTTGCTCTGACGTTCCCGGGACCCAATTGTGTGTCAGTAAGGAGTCTTTCTGCACAGCTAGTCCTTCCGCGTTCTCGGGTGCGAAAGCCCCTGTCTCTCTAGTTCTTCTGCCTAAAACCGAGCCTGAGCGTTTTCGAGACAATACTGAGCTCTCTCGGTTTCTTTCTTGAAAGGAGATACCCATTCCCCCAAGCCCTTCCCATGAAGGGCCCCTTGGAGCCAAATTATTTTGCGGAAAACATTCCAGCAGCCCAAAAAGTGTGTCTCTGTAAGATAAACAGGCGCCTGAAGGGTGGATGGGGTAAAATATTTATTTTATTTTTGAAATGTCAGTTAATTAAAATCCCATCCATCCGAGTTTACTTTAGTGGCTACAAAGCCAAACAATTTGCTTTACCGTTAGGTTAGAATTAGTCAAACAGCCGGGCCGCAGCCTCATTAACGCGCTCCTGGGCTGCCGCGAAACATCCCCGCGTCCTGCGCGCGTCCGGCCGGCTGGCTTGCTCCTGCATTTTCTTCAGATATTAAAATTGTTTTCCAATAAATGCTAATGGGTGAATTATAGCCACCACACATGCTATCTCATTGGCGGCAGACGCTGCTAATGTCTTTCTCCAGGAAATTAAGAAATCTGGTCGTCATTAGCTGCTGGCTACCCAGACGCACTTACCGCTTTTGTGACGTCCCAGTGCCTTCCCCTCTCTGCCTCTTTGAGCCTTAACAGTGGTGCCTGAAACACATGCCGCTGCCCCAAAGAGATAAAAGTCTCTGCTTCACGTGACGGCAGGGCAGTGGCTTAACTCTTTACGTCGGGAGATCATGGGGAGGGGTGCTGGGAAGTCGAGGCTTCGCCATAGCTTTTACATCGGCCAACGAGAAGGCACCAGAGATCGGAGGTGGGAACTGAGGCACAGAGAGGACATGTGGTAGGTGTATGTCAATGGTCACACACCTAATAAATGGAGATGCTGGCCTCCTTTCTAGAAGGGAGTTTTGCTTCCCAAAACCGGGCTGCTGAAAGCTCTAGTTTCGGATGATCCAGTGACTGTTCAGGGCCCGTGGCCCTTCTCAGAGTGTTCAAAACAACTCAGTCCAAGGATGACGTTGGCCATATTATCATTGAGTGATCTCTCATTAGGGCCCCCAACCCATTATTTAAGTACGTAAATGATCAACTCTGTTAATTAATAAGCTGAGCTGATTGGTCATTTTTATCACAGCTGTGGGTTTTACCAACCTACACTGCAGTAGCCTTCTTTTAGATGTGCCGGAATAAGATCATAAAGACGAGAGGAGAAAATGGAAGTAGGTCATTGTAATTTAAACTATGTGGTTTTGCACTCAGACGGCTTTCGTATCATTATGAGATTTCTTTCCTGACTTCACTTTTCTCTTTCTCTCCTTCCTCTGCCTTCCTTCAGCGATAAAGAACAGTGAGTATTTTATGCTACTTTATTTTTCGACCAGCTGAATTGTGTCTCTTTTCTGATCCAAGTGGCTTGCCCTTGCAGAGAGATGGTTTAAAAAGGAACCAGCAGATTTTACATATCTAAAAAAAAAATTAAGTGGTTAAAAAACACACACTTTCCCTTTTGAGAAAAAAAAGTAGGAAATTGCAAAAAATATCTTTTTTTTTTAACAGTCTTACTTATTTATTTTTAGAGAAGAGGGAGAAAGAAGGAGAGAATCATTGATTATTTGCCTCTCCTATGGGTCCTGTCAAGGGACTGAACCCGCAACCCAGGCATGTGCCCTGAGCAGGAATCAAACTGGTGACCTTTTGCTTCGTAGAATGATGCCCAACCAACTGAGCCACACTGGTCAGGGCCAAAAAAAAAAAAAAAAAAAATGTTGTTGAAAGGATGGAAAGTGTTCCTTAGGTGGAGCCCTCAGTTTCATTCTTGTGAGTAACTTGTGGGCTTTCAGCAAGTTTATCCACCACTGGGTACCAGTTGCTGCCGTGTTTGCCTCAGAGCACTGTTCCGAAATAAAGAAAATGTTGACTCAACTGCCACCATTACTAAAAGAAGGCGATGAACAGAACAGAGCTTGTGGGAAGCTACATGCTGTACATATTGTCCCTGTCACCTCCTGGGAAGTCAGCCTGTTTCCCCAGTGAACTGCCCTTGGCTCAGAGGTCCTAGCTTTGCTCACAGCTTTTGTGTTTTAAGTTGGGTTCGTTTCCCAAATGTGTGTGACAGATTGGAGGCCGCGTCCAGCACATGGGCGGTCAGGCTGAGCCCCAGTTGAGTCCTGCTCTGGTGCTGTGGCCTCGGGCACGCCCTCCGCCTCCTTGAGTCCTGGCTGTCTCCTTTGTAAGACAGGCGCGACAGCCGTGTCCTTCCTCCTCAGCAAGTGGCGGTGGGACCCACTGAGATGCACAGGAAAGCTTTGTAAACTGTGAAGCGACTGAGCAAAGCCAGAGGAAGAGTGTGAACTGCAACGTTGCCTGAAACTGTGTGTGTGTTCATTGTACATGCATATATTCATACATAATACGTATACCTTGTGTGTGTGTGTGTATGCGTGTGTATCATTTGCATAATTTGTTTAGCTTTTTTGGACCCAAATGACCACCTCATTAGGCACAGAATCCTCTAAAGGTTTTCTTGACATTGATAAGGTGGCCCCAGGAAATCATTTTCCCGATTCTGTGTCTCAGTTTCTCTGTTGGTCAAACGGAAGCTTTGGACAAGCTGGTTGCTAAAGACCATTTGCATGTTCTGCAATTTCTCTCGTTGGCTGGTAGAACTCTGGCCAGACTAGATCTGCTTTTTCTGAACATCAGGAGTGTATTATTCAGACCTGCCAGGGAGAGTTTTGAGACGCTGTCGAATTATAAATATGAACATCACAAGAGAGGAGCTCACAAGTCCAGAGGGTCCAAAGGCCCATAAAGTCGTCCCAAATACTGAAGGTCATCCTCCTTCACACCCTCCTCCCCTCCTTCCTCTCCCCTTCCTCCCTCCCTCCCTTTGTTAGCAAATATTTACCAACTCTCTACTACATATCAAACACTGTCTTAAGTACCGGGAATACCGGGATAGCCAAAGTATGAGTGTGTGTCTAGAGGGACCTACAAACAAGTGAACAGCCAGTTGCCAACAAATATACTCTAGCATGCTAGGAGCTCCAATAGCAGAGTCACAGCAGGCCGAGAAAGCACAGGACTTGGGGGTCAGGATGGGGAAGTGAAACGTAAGACAAGACCGGGTAAAGGTGGAGCAAGGTGAAGAAGAGACAGCGGAGTTCCAGGTAGAGGAACAGCGTATGCAAAGTCCAAATACGACAGCGAGCATGGAATTTTAGAAGAACTGAAGGAAACTCAGCCTGGTTCAACAGATTAGCAGGAACCCAGATTCCCATAGTGTTCAGAAGAGAGTGGGGGACCATGGCATCCCCCTGCACCCCCTTTAGTCTGTGGGGTATATTTCACCTTCAAAGGCCTTTCTACCAGCAGGGCACGTATCAGACATTCTGTGGTGTGGCTGCCCCTCCTTCCCTATCCTTTTCCTTCAGGATTCATTAAAATCTCAGTCACTGAGCTGTAATGCGATTTCCTGCTGACACCTGCCTATGCTGGCATCCAGGGGGTGGGGAAGGGGTGAGAAGAAAGGAAAGGAAAAGGATTAATTTTCTGCACAGTGCTGCTGTGTAATGCTTCGGAGCCTCGGCGCCCCGACAGCACTTCCATCATTGCACTCCTTTTGGGAGTTATAATTTATTAAAAGAGACATCTGGCGGGTATTTATTACATGACTATTGTGTGCGTGAAATGAAGAGTTAAGGTGGGAGGCAGAAAGGAGGTGGGAGTCTGCCCTTGGCCATATTTTAGAGAGAAACATCTGTGAGGTGCTTCCACCTGGAGTCAGGACTAATTCCTTTTATATTAGGGGCCATGGGTGCTGATTTTGGCGGGAGGGTTCCTTCTGCTCCTCCCTAGATGCACCTGAGCTGGTGCATTCAGGTCGCGATCACGCATGTCCGGGATGCTGGTTTCTTGAGCCTCTGATCATACTCCACATATGTTTGTTGATCGTTCTCTTTTTTGCTCTCAGTGGCAAGCACCTGGAAAATGAGCAGGTCAGTTGCAGTGATCTTTAGACTCTTTTTTTAAAGGAGTGAAGCTCTTTCATTGAATAATATTTTATTCTGAAGATAAATGGATGAGACAGGTAAGAGTGGAGCTGGTTAAAGACCTTTAGCAGCGGAAAGCATTAAACACACCATGGTGAACTTTGTGCAAGTGTAATTTAAAATAGTACCACACTGTAACGTAAATGTAGGGAGTCTAACAAGCTTCACATTTGCTTGTTGTTGTCCTAGTGGATACTGTAGCAGCTAGCTTTTGCTGTGTGAAAAACCATCTTAAAACTAAGTGGCGTAGACCAATTATTTGTTCCTAGGAATCTGGGCTCGGCCAGTGGCTCTGCTGATCTTGGCTGGACTCATTTATGCGTCAAAGGGTGGGATGATCTAGGATGGTTGTGGCTGGAACGACTCAGCTCTGTTCCACTTGTCTCTCATCCTCCAACGTCCTGTCCTGGGCTTGTCATCACATCATGGCAAGGGGGTAAGGGAGTAAGTGGAGACACACGAGTTTGTTTCAAGTTCAGCTTCAGGAATGGCGCATAGCATCACTCATCTGCATTTTATTGACCAAAGCAAATCGTAAACCCAGGTAGGATTCAAGGGGTAGGAAAATAGATTCTGACTCTTTGGTAAGGGCCATTTAAAATTCACATGGCGAAGGGCACAGGTACTTGGAAGTATTGAGGCCATCAAGGCAGTAACCCATATTTAATGCTTTTAGTAAATAGCAAATATTAAAGCCTTTACATTTTTTTCTCCTGCTTTTCTTTACTGATATCCTTGCTTTGTTAGCGTTGGGAACCCAGCATCGCCATCTGGCTGATGTGAGGGTGGAGGACCCAGCTCCCTACCCACTCTGTCCCTCTGTCACCCACTCCCCTGCAGCCCTCCTAGAAACTTTTGAAAACTGTGGCTTAGACAGTTAGGGGAATAGCAGGCAGGTGCCCCGTAGTGTTTCTCCAGAAGCCTCACCCTAAGTAAGTAAGAGTGAAGACATGTCAGCCCTCTTTGCCGTCACCTTCCTCGGCTGGGAAGCGGGGGTCTCTCACACAGCCTCCGAGGATCCCAGCCAGAAACCGACATGAAATCATTCTCACGGGATCCAGCACACCCTGCTAATAAACAGCAGACCCCGATTTCCAGCCTTGAGCTCTACCAGGCCGGGGGGTTCGGGCTGGCGCACAGAGGGCCCCCTGGTTACTCTCCAGGTTGGAGACACTGCTCTGAGTAACGTGTCCAAGGAGGCGATGCTTTGCTCTGCAGCTTTGGTCCTGAACAAGATCCCAACACTAGATTCCGGTCTTACGGACGTGAAGCTGGAATCCCGTGCGCAGGGGCTTTTGACAAGGAGGCCACCGTCTTATCACAGGAGCATCTGTGAGGTCCCCGTGCTTCCAGTGCTCCCCAGCCCCGGGGCGGCCCCGACAGGCCCGAAGTCTCCACTGAGAGCAAAGGCTTTGGTTTGAAAACCATCTCGTTGCCCTCTGTCTGTTTTGGGTGTGAGACCAGGAGGCAGTTCTCCTCGGGGACCGCCTAGGGGGCTGGTTGCCGCGCTGATCCTTCTTCACCTCCGCAGGCGCACTGCCGCTTTCTCAGCTCCAGGCTGTTGTAAAGACCATCTCTCGGCCACTTTCGGTCTCTTCCTCGGACTCCCTCTCACCAGCTCCAGCTTATCTTTGGGGTCTCAGCAGGGGTCAGCCATAGGTTTTGGGGGGGGTCCTAAAGCTTATGTAATTAAAGGAACCCCTCCCAAGATAAAGAAGACACAAATATCTTGCTTTTGCAAACTTATCGGCTCCTGTGACTGCCGCTAGGGCCCATGCCGCGGTCCCAGCAGGTGCAAACAAAGGCTCCCACATTCACGCTTTGCCGATGTCACAGCGAATCCTCACTGGGGCCTCAGTGCAGATGTCACTTCCTCAGGGCACTCTCCCTGGCCCCCTAACCTAAGTCGCCTCCATTGCTTCGGTCTCACTTATAATTAGACCTTTAACATTCCTACTCAAAAACGTTCTGTGCCCACTTAACCCTTGGACACTATCCTAAATCCCATTGGCTCAGTAGGGAGTCAGACTTAGGGAAGGCCCTGCCCTTCTGGGACCCTCATTCCGCTGGTGGGGATGGGGGCAGTAGGAGAGAAGAGGCAATAAACAGGTAAACAACTCAATTGTTTGCAAGGAAAAAAGGAATTTTGTTTTCTTAGTCAAAATGCAGAAGGAGCAGATAGAACATAAAACTTTAATGGGAATCACTGTAAACTCATCAGATTAACAAAGATTCCCTCCTCCACCTCCTCCTTCTTTTTACACTTTTTTTTTTTGGAAGCTAATTTGAATTAGTAATGGGTGCAGTGAAGAAAGTGATCCTGGGCCACAGGGGATCACGGAAGGCCTCCCTGAGGAGGTGACATTTGAACTGAGATTTGAATGAGGAGTTGCCATCCATGGAGAGATCTGGGGAGCTAAGTATCCCTGGAAAGGGGGCAGGGAGTACAAAGGCCCCAAGGCAGAAGCAAGGTTTTGGTGTCCAAGTTGGAGCAGGGAGGCCAGCGGGGCTGGAGTGTAGCGAGGGGGAGATGCGGACAGAGCAGGTTAAGGACAGATGAGGTGGGCCTCTGCGGACGGGCAAGAAGACTGACTTTGGTTTCTGTTACGGTAGAATTCACAGAACATGAAATTGGCCGTCTTGCAGTGCACGGCTCGGGGGCGTTTAGCATATTCACCGTGTTGTGCAACCTCTGTGCAGCTCTGAGTTTCATTTGACGTCAGTGAGAAGCCATGGGAGGACATTTAGCAAGGGGCTTGGGCCTGTTTAGCGTGTGTTTATCCCCGAAGGCCCTGGCTCCGGGGCCAGGTGTGTTTCCACCAGAATTTCACCTCCTCCCCTTTCTCCCAACAAGACCAGGCCCAGACCTCTGTTTCCCGCCCCCTTCAGACCACTTCCCTCTCTCCTCTTTAGCACCCGCCGGCTAAGATGGGAAGATGGCAGAGAAGGTGGCGGGGAAGATGGGGCTTTTAATTTCCAATGCTGAGCGTCAAAAGGCAATTTCATGCCTGCTGACGAGATCGGAGCAGTGGAAGTAATAGAGGCTGGTAGCTAATGGGGTGCCAACTCTGGAGGATTCTGTGTTCCTGTTCTTTTTCCCTCTAAAAGGAACAGAATTTCTCGTGGTGTTTAACCCAGCATCCCACTCGGGCGACGCGCCTCAGCGCCCTGGGGCGCGGACCGTGTCATTAGTGGAGATGATCATAATTTGCCAGAGACCGCAGCTCTCCACCCAGCAGCCTCTGATCCCCTGCTCTGTCCCTGAGGCTACATAGGCAGGCACTCAATCCTCCCTCTACTGTGGAGGTTAAGTGTGCAGGCTGCCTGAGTTCGAATCCCACCTCTGCCACTTCCTAGCCACGTAACTCTGGGCAAGTGGTCTAATTTGTCACCAGTAAATGGACAGTAACAATCCCTGCCTTGTAGGGATGTTGTGGGGATTAAATGAGGTAATGCAGGCACACAGTAGGGGTGACGTGAGGGTCAAATGTGTTAATGCAGGTATCCAGTAGGTGCTATGTCCATGTTTGCAAAAAAAAAAAAAGAAAAGCCAAGAAGAACACAGACTGAAACTCAAAATGCTACAGGAACTTTTGAGGTTGGAAATGTGGATGTTTATGTGAAATCACGGGATTTTCATAAACCTAATTGACCACTAGTTTATATTTTTTTAAAAATCTGTGACTCAAACCAAACATCTTTGTGCCAGGCAAGGGCTGGGGTCCACCTGGAGCCCAGGGCTTCAGACCACCCTTCCAGAATTGGTTCCACTCCAGCTGTAGAAGTCTGTTCTGGAATCTTTTTCTGAGAACACCATTATCTCCCAGGTTCCCATGAGCTTCCTGCAGATGCCACATACAGAGTGTCTGCCATATGCTAAGCACATAATAAAAATAAACCCATTGTACTGATGAGCAAGCTGAGGCTCTGGGAGACACGATTCTTTGGCCCAGAGTCTCCCAGCCAGGGAGTTTCCCAGCAAGGACGTGAACTGGGGTTTACCTGACTGCAGGGCCTGGGGCTGGGCCTACCCACAATCCTACGCTGCCTCCTGGGCTTCCTGTCCAGCCTCACACCCTCCCACATTACCTTTCAGGCTCCAGGCGGGCTGGTCTGTCCATCCCGGTGGTCAGCCCGACAGACAGAGGAAGCAGGAAGAGCTGACGGATGAGGAGAAGGAGATTATCAACAGGGTGATTGCACGGGCCGAGAAAATGGAAGCCATGGAGCAGGAGCGGATTGGGTGAGGCCTGGCACTTCCCATCCATTCGGAGAGTCATGGGGCGGGCGGGGCCAGGAGGTCGTGCTGCTCAGGGCAGGGTGCTGGGGCTGGGCAGGGCTGCCCTTCGGCTTTGCCATCCGTGACCCCCCAGGCTACCCACCCGGGCAGAACTGGAATCCCTGTTGCATGAGGTTGGAGAGCTGGAGGAGGAGAGGAGATGCTAGAGGAGAGGGTGGGCAGGGGGCTGGCTGGGGAGGGCCTTTCTTACCTGGGTGCGCGTCAGAGAGGGGGAACTGACGATCTTCCGACGGGGGGAAGGAGATGGTCATTGGAAGCTGGAGGTGTATTTGTGAGAGCCAATTTCAGCTGCATAAAAATGTGTTCCAGAGACATTGGCCATGCAGTGGTGTGGTACAGAGGAGAGAAGGAGTGTGTTGGAGACAGTTTGTAAGAGGGAAGGCGCACCCTTAAATGAATTCTTTAAGAGAACTGGAGAAATTAGTCCTGAAAGGGAGGCCAGTGTGACAGCGAGGTGGCAGAGGTTCACCTGGCGGGTCTGGGCTTGAAGACCTGGCTCCGCCCCAGCTGCCCGCCTGCCCACTCTGGGTCCTGGGCACGTCATAGTACTTGCCTGAGCCTCTGTTCACTTGCTGGTGGAATGGGGGCAGTACCAATAATTATCCACAGGACTGTTGTCTGGATTTAAGTATGATTCCTGGCCCTGGTAACACTTCATGTTTAATAAACAGTAGGAAGAAGGAAAAAAAGTGGGGTTCGGAGGGCAGAGATTTAACAAAATGTGTATGGGAGGGAAGCAGGGGATAGGAGGATGTGTGATGCGTGTGACGGAGTGACAAAATCCATGAGCAGGGACAGTGCTAGAGAGAGGGGAAGCGGTATGTGGATGGGCTTGAGAAGGTCGGAGTGGGGGAAATGTGGGCGATCTTCAGAGGGAGGGCTGAGAGGAGCAGGGTGTGTGTATGGGGAGCTCTCGGCACAGGTAGGAACTCTGGCTGCCAGGAGGAAGGGAGGCCACCAAGTGGTCTTCCCAGACTGGACCCCGAAATGAGAAATGGGAGGGGGGCAGAATGGCGCCTCTCCAACCCCCTCCCTGGGCCTTTGTGCCAGGGGCTTCCTTTGCCAACTGCCTTTGCAACAGATTTAGGCACTGAGGTGCCCATGTATCTCCTGCCCACACACTCAGCTTGGGGTTCAGGAGGCTCTTGGATGGATAACGATGTCGCAAACAGGCAGGGGAGTGGGTACCGTTGATCGGAACCTCTGCAGATAACTCAGGGCAGACTGGGGAGATCAGAGATGCTGTGGACAGCTGACAAAGACCCGCCGTAGCCTGTGTCCGCTTCCCCAGGAGGCTGCTGAGGGGATAGGTCTTCAAGGGGCCTGCTTATGGGGTTGAGTTTTTATTTTGCATTTTAAAAGATGGATCAGGAACGGGGCATTGTCCGGGCTGGAATCCTGTGAGCGTGTGCACGCGTGCCTGTGTGTGTCTCGTGTGTGAGTTCACCCACCAATGGGCCTGCACCTTGCAGGAAAGAGGGGTGTGCATGGCAAAGAGAAACCCTTAGAAGCAAGAGCTCCTCTCAGCCTTTGTCCTGCACAGCACTTACCACCAGCCAACGTATTTTAGATTTACATGTTTACTTTGATGGTTGTTTCTCTCTCTCTGTTAAATGATAAGGCTCCCAAGGGTAGAGAGTTTTACCTCTTGTGTTCCCCGAGGCCCCAGAGCCTGGTACATGCTAGGCGTGCAGTTAAATATTTATCGAGTGAATGAGTGAATTCGGCAGACGATGCTGCCTCCTGATTTCTCTCCACATCTCCTGTGGCCAAGAGGCTGGAGAGCTCAGAATGTTGTTGTAGTCCAGGGCCCAAATTCCCAGGGAAGGCGCTCTGGCAGGCTTATGTCAGGTGCGCGCGCTCGCTCGCTC